>MU383849.1:160989-312300 GCA_022495065.1 Xylaria telfairii
ACCCCCCCCCCCCCCCCCCCCCCCCCCCCCCCCCCCCCCCCCCCGCCCCCCCCCCCCACCCCCCCCCCCCCCCCCCCCCCCCCCCACGCCACAGGCGCTTCAAGATGGATAGATACCTTAGGTAGGTACCCTAAAGATTAAAGACGTATGTACTGTACCGGTACTGCAAACTCGCAAGAAGGAGACGAGGGCAAGATGATACTAGGTGGGTAGGTAGGTAGGTAGTAGATAACTCGGGTCCTCGTAATTTGCTGCAATTTTCAACAGTGTCGTTGCACTCCTAGCGCAATGTTGGAATGAGACGAAGGATTCTACCGTCGCCAAGTGGATAACGCATTGTTAGTTCATGTCTGCTTTACTGTAGTGCGCCTAGGTAGCCGTAGAGTGGCTTGGCTAGCCGGGCTAGTAGGTGCCGACCCTACCTATGTAGGTAGTCTACTTAGCATGTAGGTAGGCGTCTACAGCGACGAGCACAGGCGGCTGTTGCAGGGAGGTCAACGATGGGAGCGAGCGAGCCGGAATCGCGGCCGGTTATGTGGATTCCATTGAGTGATACCACCGCCGTTGTACCACTACCCATTCTCTTTACAATTGGTGCACTAAAAAAGGAACCTTTCAAAAGAAACGAAAAGGGACAAATGAGGAAAAGAAAGTAGTATGGAATTTGAGTAATTCTGTACATCGAGCATGACAATTCTTCGTTGGACAACAGTCTGGTACCTATGTTGCTGCAATGTAGGTAGTACTTGGATAATTACCTTGGGCATACGCGAGACAGCATATATTTGAAAGTAGGTACCTCGGTGTTGCCAAGCTGCATGAACAGAAGCCACGCTATAAGCCACACGGGCTTCCTCTCGAGACTTTCCAGAGTCTAATTGAGCTAATAGGCATTGCCAATGGCTTGTCGAGTCCACCCTGAGAGTATGATAGATCTTCCTTCAATATACCTCTGTACGACATGTGCTCACCTTTTAGACGTCTAGATCTGAGCCATCAGCTCATTCATTATTATAGCGTCTGGCTCCTTGTCGACCTACATACAAATTAACGCCATGCATACTGTAGAACGTCAAATCAATTTATAACGTGGCCGCTGCGTTCTGTTGAACATAGCTGCCCGAGTTGCGCTTCGGTCCCCGTTCATCATTCGTTGCTACCAACGTTGAATGCGGTCAATGGCATATACCCTTACCACAATTCAACGGGCTAGACTGCGCTGACTCGACGCAGTTATTAAACTAGGCAAGATCGTCGCCATTGAAGCCTGGGGACAAGGTTCTGGGAAGTTGTGAAGGGCTCATTCTATCTGCAACTGTTCCCCTACCATCATCCAAGTAGGGAAATGATCGACGAACGCGATGCATGGTGGCCTGTTCGACCAACTGGATGTGCCGCCGATGCTTCCAATATCGCAACATGGCTGATGTCGACTTCCCCGGGGTTTCTTGTCGTTGTCGAACAATTCACTTGACGGGGCAAAAACAGGGGGCAAGGCGACGCCGAGCCATCTCCAGCATCGTAACCATTCATCTCGGCTGCGCCAGCGCCGATTGGGAACCGCAACAGTCATCTTCCCAATCAGCCAGCGTTGGCCTACTCGAGGTATTTATATCAGCTGTGAAACCCCTACACAATACCTACCCTACACTTGGAATGCCCTTAGAAACTTAAGCGATAGACATAAGTAAGTAGGTACTTAAGTATACGGCTACTAGCAGACGAGGTTCAGGTGCCAGGTGGTCTACCAGAAGAACCACGCGTTACCTATTTTCCCTATCAATAGCCCTCTTTATCTCACTTCCGGGCAAGTGTATTGTACCTTCATTGGTACTTGGTATTACTATGACCTACCTAGATAGGTATCTACTATAGGAATTGGAGGAAATGTTGGAGTTCTAATCGGGAGTGAGAGCGGTATTGGATGGTGGTGGCTGCGCGAGCGTCAGAATAAGGTACCTAACCTCGCTGTAACCCAGCCTGAAGGCCCCCATACGACGTCGGCACTGATGCGCGCGAGCCTTGTGGTCGTTCCCCGCAATTGTGCCCCTCTGTGGTCCCTCCGGCCTATCAAGACACCTGCGATCTACATCCGTAGTGCAGTCTAGATTTCAGCCTTCCGCCCCTCCACTTTTCACACTACGACCTTCGGACAACATCTTCCCTCAATATCAGCCGCTTATCTGGTGTCACCAATAGCTGCAACACTAGATCGACGATTCCGCTCACGTCTCCTCTAACACAACCGCTCCCCCTCTTACCGAGAGCTTGACCAACACATCGGCAGCTCTCCCGAGCTTCTATATCACAGTCCCTCACTCGTCCTATTGGCCGGTTGCCAACCCGAACTGTCGCCCGCCGGCCAGTCCAGGCCGCCACCCCGTGCAGAAGTCCCTATTTGTTGGCTTTCGGGGTCCAATTCCCATCATATATCCGACGCCAAGCTCGCCATTCTACTTCTAGACCCGCGAGGGCCCAAGAAATCCCAACCATCTCCTCCCACACGGGACGTTCCTACAGCCTCTCCACGCTACATCGCAGATCATGTCCGACCGTGGGCATCACCGCGGCGGCCGAGGTGGCGGGGGCCACTATCGCGGAGGGCGTGGCGGGCGTGGGGGAAGAGGAGGACATGGTGGGGACGCGGGCGGTGCCGGTGCCCCCCAAGAGCGGGAACGGCCCAAAAAGGAGAATATCCTCGACCTGAGCAAATACATGGATAAGAAGATTACTGTTAAGTTTAATGGAGGACGCGAAGGTATGTTTTACTCTACCTATTCCACTATGTCGCCTATTCTTTCATGGGTCACATATACAAGGAAGCACATAGATGACTAACTAGAATCTGCGAATAGTCACCGGTACATTAAAGGGATACGATGCATTGATGAATCTAGTGTTGGACGAGGTACAGGAGGTTATGCGAGGTAAGCTGCCATTCTTCCTCTGTCTGGTAATTACCCTTGGCAGGATGTTAGTACTAACATACCACGACAACAGACGAGGAAGGGAATGAAGCAACAAGGTCCCTAGGCCTTGTAGTGGCCCGGGGTACCTTGTTAGTTGTTATCAGCCCCGTGGACGGGAGTGAAGAAATAGAGAACCCATTTGCTCAGCAGAGTGATGATTGAGCTATGGACCAAGTCTAGTAGAGTAACGAGGGGATCTAATCTGGCCATGGTATCAGAAAGCTTAAGGCCAATCCACATAATTACGTCGAGAGGAAGGCAAACCATGAGTTATACCTGGAGTAGCAAGATTGAGGAACTATTATGTGTAACTATACTACTCGGATATGCTCACACGGAAGGCATGTCTCTGCGTGGCAACGAAGAGTGTTGTCTACTTAGGTAGTACTTGTTTAGCGAACAGATGGGACTCTAACCCCAAGCTACCCGAGGAATTCCAAGTCCATAATATGAGAGAAATAGACTCGAAAATCAGTTGTTATTCTAACAGTCGCCTCTGTGATACAAACTAAAGGCTATTTTCCCGGACTACCTAATCCCAAGACCTACGGATTTTAATTCCAAAACAATTAGCACTAAGATTAATTATAACATAATGGCTACAACTACTAGCCCCCCAACTTCAAGTGAGGAGTGACCAGTCTTTTGCCCCCGTGTGACACTTCTATCTCTACTACCTACCTCCACGTAAACGAATCCTAGGACTACTTTTACCTAGGTATGCATCCACGAGGCGTTTCATCGTACGATATATATCTAACATGCAGTTGACGAGATGGAGCTGACCAATGGGGCACTATGCCATTTCCACATATGGGGAAGCCGAGTCACCGAGAGAACAAGAGATTGGCGTTTCTCCTTTCTGACCTGTCAGCAGCTTATCCATTGGTCGGTAGGCTTTGGAAGTTGTGAAGGAAACGACATGAGGGGGGGACAGGTACCCCTCATGGGAGGATTACTGTGTGCTGTAATTAAGCGCCCCATCTTACCCAACCATTAATCACAACCACCTGCTGATGCTTTACCTACCTGTGTTCTACAGCCTTCAAATCCTCTAAAACGACACCAAAATCCGTAGGAAAGTGGACATCGACATACTTAGTAATAGATGTCCTTTGGGCGAATAAGGTTGTGATAGTAGATCTGCATAAAAAAGAAGGAGGGATCTGGACCCTTCTAAAGCGTGAGCGAGCCACACCCATCTCCAGCCGCGATGAAGCACTGCACCGCGCAAGGCTACCAATTTCACTGCATTTTTAGCCTACACGGGCGCCTGTTCAAGACCATTGGAACCCTACCCATTTTCATAGCCTTGTATGGTATCCTAGCAAACAAAACAATTCGCTAGGATTAGGATGGTGGTTGAACTACCACCAACCTATCATAGCTAGCTGATGGCTTTCCTCGGTCTTAATATACATAAATACTCGAGCGGGAAAAGTGCGAGATACACGAGTCAACCACCCATCTCATAACATTACTACCTACATAGGCAAGTACCTAATAGTCCCCATCTACCATAAACAGCATAACATCATCATGCACCGGGATATTAGCTCAGGAAGCTAGTTCTAAGTAGATAGAAATCTCTTGTCATTTGTATTCATGTTTTCGCTTGTTTCTTTCTTTCTCTTTCAAGAAGTTACGGTTGACGCGCTAATCAGTTGAAGGAACAGGATGTCGCTCCAGGATCAAATGCAGGATCCAATAGACATTATGGACATATATAGGACCTTTGGCCTTTCCCACGCTATACAAGCCTTCGTTCCTATACCGCGTCTAGTTTTGCCCAAGGCAAACCCCTCCACGCAATTCAGATATGCTTCTGACCTCGGCGTGGTGTTGTTACTGTTTCTTGAGCATGTTAAGTCGCGGCTTTGGTCAAGACCGAAGTCCGCCCTTCCTGTTATCTTCACACAGTCCATGGCCTCCCCGAAACCCTAAAATCCCCTATTGGTTTGCTGCTGCTGCTTGGTGTTGCCTTTCAATAGATCGCCGAAGGCCGATTGGACTTGTTTCTTCAATTCTCGGTATGTCACAAGAAAGGTTGACTGGTGATCCCGGCTGGTGAGATAGATCCTTTCTTCTGTACCGGCATCAAGCTTATTCAGACAACTTATGATATGCCCTAAATCGAGGACAGGATTGCCCTGAGCGTCAACCTGGTGAAAGACGTAATCTCGAAATAGTTTCAACGTGTATCGATGCTCTGTTTCTGACCAATTTGGATCGCCATCGAATTCTGGGCGCTCATTGATTGTACCTAGTTTGGCCAGAAGCCGTACCAGCCTTCCATTTTCAAGTTCGCGCCCAAGGTGGTTCATTGCCTCATCGTAGGCGTTGGTAGAGGAAACAAATATATCGTCGACGTGAACAGCTAGATCACGGATCAATTGTTCGGCCGTCTTGTATTGTGTCTGGGGGGTCCAGAGTAGCCAACCCACTCTCTCTTTTAGCTCATCCGAGTAGTTTCGACCCAATTGCTCGAGAAGCGCGCGAAAATCTTGTATGTTTCGAGGTGGAGTGTTGGTACCAATGCTTAGTATAAGCTTTCCGAGGTTGAAAAGGTCCTCCTGTTGAAGTTCTTCGACTGGACGGTGTGCTTCGAAATGTATCACATCAAAAATAGAGCACGCGCTCAGTCTGATACGATTCTTGTCTGTCAAAATCACCTTGCTGATATCGATACATCGTGCCGCCAGCTTTGCTTTATGTATTACCTTAAGTGCGCTGGAGAGCTGTACAAGATAGCCCCATAACACCTTTTCTTGCACAGGCGCTGCGCGGGCGAATCTATTAGTAGTGGTGGGAAAGTGATGTTCGGCTAAGGTTTTCGAGAGTGGGTGATAGTTATGAACGAATATCAAAGAGCTATCGTTGAAGTCTCTGGTTGTGAATGCTTCTACTGTTGTGACTATATTTGGGTGTGTGATTTTTTTCCAAGAATTCACTGCCTTGATAGCATCTTCATTAGTCAAACGGAAGCCTATTGCGGGTTAGTGCTGATATCTAAGTTATGAGGTGAGATTGTACTAACCCTCAACTCTTCTCAGACAGTAAACATTTCCATTTTTCCGAGAAGTTGCTTTCCAAACCCAGGTAGGAAGCCCGAAGATGCCCGGCGTACTCTTAAGCTTGGTATCCAGGGGTACGAGTGAATGATACTGTTGCAGTGAGGGTGACTGGACGCCTGGCTGGCTAGCGAGAACTTGTCGCGCTGCATCGGATTTTTTCTGCAAGTTTTCCCTAAGAGATTCCGGTAGGAAGAAATCAAACACCGCTCGTTGATAAGGCTGTAAAGTATCTCGAATGGGCGCTAGTGGGTAATAAAGATGGTACTGTAGCTAAAATCGAACGGGTTAATTCAGCTACACGTGGGCTAAATATTCGTCTCGTCACTCACAGGTTGGGACGGAGTTGAGAATGTGTTCTGGGCCCCATAGTAAGATGCCCCGGCTCCAGCTAGGGGATTGTGTTCTTCAGCGTATGGGTTATACTGTGCAGATTGAAGTCCTTGGGGTACATTTGACATAAAAGGATCAAATCCCATTGAAGTGTCCGAGGTCCCATTTACTGCATCCTATTCTGGGTTATTTCTGGTATAACTGCGGTCGAGGCCGGAAGAAAGCTTACTGTAGGATTTAAATCATAATTGTTGTGGCTGAAATCTGTGAACTGTGTCGACTTGAACAAGGCCGTTCCAGTATCTTGCTGTAAGGGGGGCGATGTAGCTAATGAATATAAGTATAAATAGATTATAGGTCTATCGCGAATTAATCTTACTGGTAGCGGAACTCCCTCGCGGGGTGAAAGGAGCCGCGCTGGTAGAGAAAGTGCTTTTTTTACCCCCAAGTTGCGTAGGGGTAAAGGACGGAGAATCAACATTGAGCGATTTCTTGGGCTGGCTGTTAAATCGATTAGTTAGCTGGTCGTGTATGATAGATGTATGCTTTGTGAATGCAATAGATAACTGGCCCGGGTGTCTTCTTGTTCGGAAGTGGAAGTTAAATAGAGTGTCGTCGCCCCTTATAAGGCGTATCCTCAGGCGTACCCTCAGGCGTACCCTCAGGCGTACCCTCAGGCGTACCCTCAGGCGTATCCTCAGGCGGATCCTCAGGCGGATCCTCAGGCGGATCCTCAGGCGGAGGTGGCACCAAGCTAGGTGCTCCAGCCCATATAGACCATAGGGAGGACGAGGACGAGAACGAGGACGACAACTCAGAACCAGAGGACCCAAAATAATAGGACTTTGGAATATAATCCGGATCATCAGAATCAGGGGACTCAAACCTGGACTCAAAACTAGGATCCGGCTTGAAGGTCATTGGCTCGGAGGTCATTGGCTCGAAGGTCGTTGACTCCCCCGGCTCGAATGTCATTGGCTTCCCCCTGTTCCGCTGGTAGGAACCTCGAATCCCGTCTACGTCGAAATACGTGAACTCTGATAATGTAAGAGATGGGGCAAAGGGATCCACATATCGAGGGAATGACTCTATATCGGAGGGATCAAAAGATCGGTGAGATATAGGCTCAGGAGAAGGCGGCTTGGGTGGAAGATACAATTTGGCACAAACAGCGCGGACCTCTTGGTGGGTATACGTGAAATCTCCTAGCACCAGATAGCGCTGTTCTGGCTGCTCAGTATGTCTGACGTCTGGAACAGGCGAGGCGGGTAAATTTATCGGCGGTGCCTGTTGCGTAACTTGTAGCTGACTATCCAGTATGTTTCTGCCTGATCCACTGGCTATAATTGGCACAGGGCATTCATCCCCATGGATAGGAGCTATTTCGCCGGACTGCACTGGTACGTCGGAACTCTGACTTCTCTGGTCTCCTCAACCTTCGGAGTCTTCATCCGCACTCTCTATCGGCTTATCGTTATGATCTCGCTCGCACTCGTCTGGTACATTGGCTGATGATGCAGCAAACTCCATTGTGGAAACAACTCCCCGTATAGGAAATTAGGTGTTTTTCTCTTGGGTAGCTTTGATTTGTTGCATGCCTCATAGACCGTGTCCGAGGATGGAGGGTAGGTAATCTGTGATTGGGATAGATGAAGACTTGCCAAGATGCCGTGATATTCTAGCGTCTTGACCATAATACATGTAGAACGCTTAGCTGGTTTGGAGTTTGGTAGGATCGCCGGCCAAAAACGCACAGGTTGTGTCCTTTAGGCTTATACTGGATGAATTTGTGATGCTATTGTTTGTAAAACGGGGCGTAAACATGACGGCGAGGTCTGGCAGATACTTTTCGGGATTACCCAAGAGGCGAATGGTAGAGGCAGACATCCATATAAGCCAGGAGGGATCGTCCAACTAAGAGCCGGCAGGCATTGTCGGAGCCATAGCAGGTGGTACCAAGACTTGGGGAAACGTTCCTCCAAAAAATGTCGATATCTCTCCAAGTCGCCTTCCCCTGGCTGATGGGGGAAAAGGAGAAGAACTATATCCTAAGAGAAGGAAGCGAGGGGGGACATGAAAACAAAAAACACAACCTACTTGTCACCGGTATTATTTGAGTTTTTGTTTTGATCATGATTGAATGAGCAGCCCTGGTCTTCGTAGCGACAATGGCCATATATCAACACGTTTCGACACAAGGTATCTTTGGAATCTGCGATTAAGGTCAACAAGACCATTACTCCACCCAACCCAACATAGCACCACTGCCTAAGCAAGGCAGTTGGTTGATGATTGTTGCTTACCACGCGTCTTAGGTCTGGGAGACGCCATCTGTCTGCCCTGGCTGGCATTTCCAAACCTGGTACTTGCCATGGCTATCGGGAAAATGGCAGGGTGTTCTTCTTATTCAAGACACAAATAAGTGCTGGATAACCGGTGCGCACCACCCTGTTCAGAACAGCTGCCTTGATCTATTGACCAGCCCTCGGCTATCGTGGACAGGGTGGGGTGCGAGGCGAAGGGGCGCGGACGAAACTGGCGGCGATGGTGAGATAGGAATGGTGTTGTGGTCGCATCGAGCGGGCGGGCTGGCAGAAGGTGAGGCCGTGTTGTTGTTGCTGCCCCGAAGAGATACCGTGAGAACTAAGCGCCTCAAAGCGGTGCCATTTTCCAGCGGTTCGGGGAGGCGGTTCACCCATAGAATCAAAACCCAGGCGTCAAGCGTCGAAGGTGTAGACAAGGAGCAGTCAGTGGTTACAGGATAAGACGGGGCTGCGGGTCAATTGTTAGCCGTCAAGCGAGGTTCTCACCATGCACGGACAAGGCCATCTGCACGTGTGCTGTCTGGAGCCGGTGTAGTGTGGTCAAGGAAGTAGGAGCGTCTGGTGCGAGAGGTCGAGGAATCGAGGTCCTAATGGCGACAGCAACGCGACAAAGCTATGAGCAGCGAGGCGGCGGGTGGGCGGACAAGTTGTGGTGCACCGTGCAGGTGGTGGGAGTGGGATGACGGCAGAATATACTGTATGCTGCACTCCGTAGATTGGTGGGTGTTAGTGTGCCAGGGCACGCGCCAAGGATTCCATAGTGGTACCGAGGAGCCCAGTTTCAGCCTCGACCGTATAGTAGGTTTGTCTACCTCCCTATGATCCCAGGCTGTGTGCCTAGGTAAGGCTACAGTACCTAGGTAGGTTTTCGTAGTAGCTTAGTAACTTGATAATTTTGGGTGGTTACCTAGGTATGTAGGTAGTGTGGGGTCGACAAACGGCTAGGGTATAAAGGAATGGGCTGGGGGTTATTTACATACTCGCGAACTTAACCTTCTACAACACCATATTCCACAAGACACTCATTTAGCTGGCCTTACAGGCACTCGCTGGTCGAGCATACAAATACAGTCCATTACACCCCTGTTGGTGGCCCTCATTACAGTAGTAACTTGGATATTTAGGTATACCTACAGTATAGGTAGGTACCTGCACTTACGGACCTACATAAAGTACTGTACTTAGACGTAGCATATAATAAGCCCATTGTAAGTATGTATGTTGAATCCCCACATATACATACTACGTAGGTACCTAATCCATTTAAATACTCCGTACTCCGTATTCAGGTTGTTGGAGATATTACCTACATGTAGGTACTTATGGATATGTCTTTGAATCTAGTCCTAAAACAGTATCTCTGTGCATCCATGGATCTGCCATCGTCATCCTCAATGGCCCTGGTGGGTCCGAATACTTAACTGAACACGCAGCGAATAATGCCACTATCATCAGCGTTCAAGAAACTTTGATCGTTGGCGAATTACCAACTCTACTGAGTACTATATATTTCTTGTCGCCCTCTACTCAACCACAGTCTTTACAACAGGTACCCTATTAGCTCTAGTGAGCCTGCACACCACATCCTGTTCCTCACAAAGAAACATATATCCACCGGGCTTCCGGCCTTTCTCCCAAGTTCAGCCGTTTCCTTAAAGCAACAGTATTCAACCTTATTTCCCTCACTTTGAATCGAGTCTGCACACTCGTGTGAATAGACCGGACTCACTTCCCTATGGATGGTTGATTGCTGAAAGCAAACCAGTGCAACCTTTCCGGTACTTCAACCGCTGCATGAGATGGCCATGGCGAGTGATGCGGGTATCGACATAAGTCATTTGTCTGCGGACCAGCAGGCGGCCCTTGAGCAATACACCCAGGTCACGGCCCAAGACATCAAAGACGCAGTCGCCCTGCTAGAAAGGTCACAATGGAACGTGCAGATAGCCATAGCCAAGTTCTTCGACGGCGAAGCACCCGACCCGGTGGCCGAGGCTGTTGCGGCGCAAAATCATATCCCACAGCAGCAATCGCGACATGAGAATCTTCAAGAGAGCTTGCTCGCCTCGTCGAGTCCTTACGGACGTCCACGGCCGCGCGAAAGGCCCGACCCTGCCCCGAGAATAGTGCCTCCGGCTACGACTACTAGACGCACCCCGTTCCTCCTCGCCATTATCTTCGCCCCCTTCAACTTCGGCTACCGTGCCATGTCGGCCTTCTTCCGCACATTTCTATACGTCTTCGCCTTCCTTCCTCCGTCCCTGCGCCCGAGGTCGATAACAACGGGCATGACGACAGGTTTCAGGGGCAGCAAGGGTCGCCGCATGCTAATGCCGCCAGACACGGCAGCGCGGTTTCGGCGGGAGTTTGAGGAGGAGTATGGGACCAACGCACTCCCCTTCCACGAAGGCGGATTCGCACAGGCCCTAGACCTAGCCAAGAGGGATCTCAAGTTTCTGTTAATTGTGCTTATGTCACCGGAACACGACGACACCGAGGCTTTTACGCGGGATACGCTTCTTGCGCCCGAGGTGGTCAGCTTCATCAACGACTCCACGAATGACATTGTACTATGGGGTGGCAACGTGCTGGATTCAGAGGCCTACCAGGTTGCAGCAGAATACAACTGCACCAAGTTCCCCTTTTCCTGCCTCGTGTGCCTCACGCCGAAAGAGGGCAGCACACGCATGAGCATAATCAAGCGATTAGGGGGAGCCCTCTCCGCTTCCACCTATCTAGCCGAGATTCAGACAGCTATTAACAAATATGCGCCGGATCTAGCAGGCGTCCGTGCAGAGCGGACGGCGCAGCAAGTCTCACGTAACCTACGCACGGAGCAGGACGACGCCTACGAGCGCTCCCTAGCCCGCGACCGTGAACGCGCCCGGCAAAGAAAAGAGGCAGCAGCCGCCGCCGCAGCAACTGAGAAAAAGGCGCTGGAAGAAGCCGAAGCAGCCGAGCAGCGGGAGCGCCAAAAGCAGCAATGGCGCAGATGGCGCGCGACCACGATCCAGCCGGAACCAGACACGAGCGCCAGCGCCAAGGGCGTCGTGCGGCTCGCCCTCATGATGCCGGCCTCGGGGCGTATTGTGCGGCGGTTCGCTGCGGAAACGACGGTGGAGGAGCTGTATGCGTTTGTGGAGTGCTACGACATCCTGACCACGAACCCAGAGCTGAATGGCGAGGACGAGAAGAGAGAAGCGGACGAGGAAGACGACGTCGACCTCCCCGCCGAGAAGCCGGAGGGCTATGTCCACGAGTACGGGTTCCGGATCGTGTCTCCCTTGCCCCGCGTCGTCTACGAGCCAGACGAAAAGACCACGCTTAGTGATCGGATCGGTCGTTCAGGGAACCTGATTGTGGAGTTGGGAACTGCTGATGAGTCTGATTCCGAGCCTGATGAGTCCGAGTCGTAAAGTGTGAAACATGGCTAGTGAGATGGTTTCTGTAGAAGATGGATCTACGGAATTATACCGGTTATACAAGGCTACGCGGCCGGTTGTCGTCTTGTGTGAACGGCTTATGACTATTAGTTACATGGTTGTAATTAGACAATAAAAGAATACAAAACTCATAATGCTAAAAATATCATCGCTTTTTCCACGGATCATTAGATAACTTCTAT
Source organism: Xylaria telfairii (assembly GCA_022495065.1). Taxonomy (NCBI): domain Eukaryota; kingdom Fungi; phylum Ascomycota; class Sordariomycetes; order Xylariales; family Xylariaceae; genus Xylaria; species Xylaria telfairii. The sequence continues at coordinate 173,312 of MU383849.1, forward strand.
ACGCCGACTTCCTTATCTAAGCATTAGTCCGAGACATGCCGTATCATCTAGAATCATGAACCCCTTCACGGTGGAATAGCCATGGGGTAGAAAAGCATCAAATTCTTGCGTTAGAGTACATAGAGAAGTAGGCAATACATAACCCATTGGACATTATACTATTCCCAGCACCAGGACCGTTATCTTCTTACCCATTGGTCCATAATACATGCCACCTAGTATGATATATCAATCTCATCATCGCCATGAAACGCAGACTCTACTCTGCATAGGTAGGATATGCAGCTGATATAACGCATGAGCTTCCATGATAAGGCAATTTGTATCGCGGGTGGTTACCTGCAGGCCGCAACGTTCAGACGCGCGTAAACCATCCTTCGCATATCTCTTCGTCCTTTTTACTATGGCCATAGCTTATACTTGCTCAAGGAGCTGAAGCCCTTGCCATCCGAATACCCATCGCTGGGATTTGGTCCTTATGCCTCGCGGCTCGCGCTCTCTGCCTAATAACGTGATGCGCTACTCAATGACCCTGCTGTTGCTGGTTCTCCTTCGCGAATTTTTGGTGAATGCGGGCAATCTGCTCGTCAACGTTGACACTCTGCATGTGATTAATGTGAGCCTGGCTTCGCCCTTCCAGGTTACCATCAAAAGAATTCATCGCTGCCCGTTTCCGCCGTGCCATTTCTTCTTCAGAGACAGACTGTCCCGTAATGGGATCAAAAATATCTGCTCGCGCACTGGCTAGTCGTTTCAAATTGTTGGCAACGTCGATGCTTGATAGATTTGTTGTCGCATAGCGCGATTCGGCTTTGGCCTTCTGCTCTTTCCATTGCGGATCTAATAATTCGATTCGCATATGTGCTTCGAGTTCATTCATGGGGATCTGTTCCTTGCAGTTCGGGCATAAGGCCATTTGTGTTCCTTGCTTATTCGCGGCTCGAGCTGCAGCGCGCGGAACGTAATTTTCCTTGATCTTCATTGGGGCAGCACCCCCTTTGGCCTCAGCCTGGGCTTGCTGCATACGCACACGAGCTTCCTCCCTCTCGCGAATCCTATGCATCTCTTCATCTTCTACGGTCCCATTAGGTCTCGGCGGCGGCGCCATTCCGTAAGGAGTTTGTGGGGGTGGTATGGGTTGATATGGCTGCGAAGAGGGTGGATGTTGAACTGGGTATGCGGGATGATGTGGAATATTATAACTAGGTTGCGTTCCATAGCCATTGAATGCATTGTCCTCGTCGGTTGGCATTGCTTCTTCGATGCGTAGATTAGAACTGATGGAAATTTTGGCCTTTTGTTCAAGGGAGGCGTATTGCAGTTCGGAGAGGGATGTTGGCGGTGGTAGGTTTGCTTGATCATCGGCGTCAGTAAATACAACAGTCTCGACAACGACAAAGTCATGCCAATCAATTTGCGCATATGATACGCGTTCTTTCTCCTCATCCTCTTCTTTCTTTTGCTTTTCAGTTTCTTGATACTTAAACCATTCTGCCCGCTGCTTCGCACGGTTGAGTATGTGGAATTTGTCATCGACGTTTCGCTGTATTTCAGCTACCCGCTCCTGCTGGACACGCCCACCTTCGCCATCGATACCGCCGGCTCGCAATAGCATGGAATACTGGTCGATAAGGTGCTGGAAGAAGTTGTGCAGACTGTGGTTGGGTCGGAGGAAATCGAACTGGTAGTTGCCCGCTTCACGCTGTGACAGCGCCGTCATAAACTGTCGGCCATTCTTTGCCACAAACAGCGCGGTCAGCCTCACAACCTCGAGATCCTGGGCGCTGATGTTTGGCATACGCGCAGAGAACTGGAAACTTGGCGGCTCAGGAGGCCCCTTGGGTTTCTCGTCAACTGGGGCAGCGGGCTCGCCTGCGCGGCCGGCGGCGACTTCAGTGCCACGCCCTTCCTTGATCTCGCTCAACCTCCATAGGTAGAATGGGTTGTACGGATCACTGGCACTCAGGAAGCTGAATTTAGGGTTGTTCTTCTCCTTGTCGCGGAGGCGATCTTCAAAGGAAAGACCATTTCTCGCGACGAAGCCGGCTGTCTTCTCGAGGATCACTACGGGGCACGCGAGTGTTAGCTAGATATCCAATGCCGCGGGAAGTCACGAGCGTCACTCACCTCTGAACTCTTTGGGTGGTAGAATGACACCCTGGGGAGGCTTGATGTCGTCCAAAGCCGCAGCTGCATCGCCGTTAGTAGATGTTGCCATACTGTTGGCAATCTCAGACCCTCCTTCTGCTGTCCTGTACAAACAACAATGGGGCTATCGTGGGATGTTGTCAAAGACCAAAGGTAGTCGTACAGTATGTAGTGGCGCGGTCGCGATTTGGAGCGATTCAAGCTTCGCAGAAGATTGTGACTCTCAAAGGTTCTAACCTACCTAGCTAGCGCGATCGTGGCCTTGGCGTTTTCTATTCACATTTGGGTGGGGCCGCGGCTAATACTGTAAGGAGTAGGACGGAAACGGAATAATACTTCAGCCGTCATGGCGCATTTTGTGCTAGCAGATGAATGGTCAATCCACTATAGGTACCTACAGTCTGGTAGCAGCCCCACTATCGACTGCTACGACATTGCGCTAATCCAAGAACTCGGATAAGGCCACTGTAGCATCACCACTCGGCCCCCCCTGGGAGCAGCGGGAACTTCAGCTCCAAAATAGCAGCTACACTAGTCTAGCCCTTGTCGTTCACAAGCCGCCCCTTATTCCGTCACCCGTGGACATCTGTTCTTCGCCGTGACTTTCGAACCACCTTAACCCGGCTAGCAATACGAGGGAATCTTGGAACCTCTCCATCACACCTTGATTTTCTTTCGGTGTGCTTGTTCTTCTTGCCTGGGATCACACTATCCTATGGTTTCCTTGTAATGCCAATTCTACTTCCTTCTTGACTCTCGTTAATCAAACCTCGATTTCATTTCCTTGCCGAGCCGCTGTTCTGTGCCACCCGGGGCGTATTGCGTGCTACACCGGGCTGCGACGCAGCTGAGCTTCGGGATTCCCAGAGGCCACGACGACATCTTCCCATCTTCCCTCCTCCCCAATCAACAACTCTTAGTTTTGGCGCAGCATGGGCAAACCCACTACAACAAAGCCGCCCTCTATAAAGGGCGGCCCCTACGCGAACACGAAGCCCGAAACGCAGGTGCAAGCTAAAAAGTCCCACGATGACTTCACGTCTGATGGTGTCGAGGACAACGATGTATTCCTGCTCCCCGTGTCCGACTATCAAGTGATGTTGCTTGTTACCATTATCGGAGCCGTTGTGCGCCTGTTTCGCATCTACCAGCCCACCAGTGTAGTGTTTGATGAGGTCCAGTACGCACAATGCACTCTCCTTACCACCTACGGCTCTTGAAAAACTAACATGTTGTCTTCCTTGATAGTTTCGGAGGCTTCGCCACCAAGTACATCAACGGCAAATTCTTCATGGATGTCCATCCGCCCTTGGCTAAAATGCTGATTGCTCTCGCTGGCTGGCTCGCTGGGTTCAATGGTGACTTCGACTTCAAGGAGATCGGCAAAGACTACCTCGAGCCAGGAGTTCCATACGTATCTATGCGTCTGTTCCCAGCTATTTGCGGAATCCTCTTGGTGCCCATCACCTTTTTGACGCTAAAGGCGGTCGGATGTCGTACTGCTACCGCGGCTCTCGGCGCCTCGCTCATCATCTTTGGTAAGTCGATGTGCTCTGTTCTCTCGGCCTGAGTACTAATATCTTATCTTTTCATAGAAAACGGACTTCTTACCCAAGCTCGTCTGATCTTACTCGACTCTCCGCTCGTTGTCGCAACTGCCTTCACAGCTTTGGCCTTTACATCGTTTACAAACCAGCATGAACAAGGCCCCACCAAAGCATTCGATATTAGTTGGTGGTTCTGGCTTGTCATGACCGGTCTAGGGTTAGGTGTTACCGTCAGCATCAAATGGGTCGGCTTGTTCACCATTGCTTGGGTTGGGTCGCTGACTCTAGTACAACTATGGGTTCTCTTGGGAGATACTAAGACGGTTACCATCCGTCTCTTCACGAAGCACTTTCTAGCTCGTGCTTTCTGCCTAATTATCATCCCCGTGTCTTTCTACATGGCCATGTTTGCCATACACTTCCTATGCCTATCTAATCCCGGCGACGGCGATGGATTCATGAGTTCCGAGTTCCAGGCTACTCTGAATAACAAGGGCATGCAAGACGTCGCGGCTGATGTCGCTTTTGGCAGTCGAGTATCCATCCGTCATGTCAATACACAAGGCGGGTACCTTCATTCTCACCCCCTGATGTATCCGACCGGTAGCCAGCAACAACAGATTACACTGTATCCCCATAAGGACGAGAACAATATCTGGTTGATGGAAAATCAGACTCAGCCTCTGGATGTGAATGGCGTTGAGATTAATGGCACTCACGTCTGGGACAATGTCCAGAACATCACGGAGAATTACATTAGAAACGGAGATGTCATTCGACTATATCACCAGCCGACCCACCGCCGCCTTCACTCCCACGATGTGCGCCCACCAGTCAGCGAACAAGAATGGCAGAACGAAGTTTCTGCCTATGGGTACGAAGGATTTCCCGGTGATGCCAACGATTTATTCCGTGTCGAGATTGTTAAGAAACAGTCCGCCTCTGGCGTAGCTCGGGAAAGACTTCGAACCCTTCAGACAAAATTCAGGCTTGTCCACATCATGACAGGTTGTGTCCTCTTCTCTCATAAGGTCAAACTTCCTGATTGGGCATCTGAGCAACAAGAAGTCACGTGCGCAAAGGGTGGTACAGTTCCAAACAGCCTTTGGTATATAGAGTCTAATATGCATCCTGCACTCCCCAGCGATGCCGAGAAGGTCAACTACGTCAACCCCGGGTTTTTCGGTAAATTCTGGGAGTTGCAAAAGGTGATGTGGAAGACCAACGCAGGCCTAGTCGAGTCTCATGCATGGGATTCTCGTCCCGAGTCTTGGCCCATCCTTCGTCGGGGTATCAACTTCTGGGGGAAGAACCATCGCCAGATCTACCTCATAGGCAACCCAATAATTTGGTGGTCCTCCACTCTTGCCGTGGTAGTATATGTTCTGGTGAAAGGTATCGCTGTCCTTCGCTGGCAGCGGAACTATAATGACTATTCAAATACCACGTTCAAACGTTTCGACTATGAGGTTGGGACGTGGGTGCTTGGCTGGGCATTCCATTATTTCCCGTTCTTCCTAATGGGACGCCAGCTCTTTTTGCATCACTATTTCCCAGCTTTATTCTTTGCCGTACTGGCGCTCTGTCAAACCTACGATTTCATCACGGCCCGTTTTGCAATTCCTGGTGTCCGCGAGAATCCCATTGTTAATAAGGCTGGAGTGGTCGCGTTACTGGCTATCTCCGCAATCGTCTTTGCCCTGTACTCGCCACTATCTTATGGAAATGCCTGGACTAAATCAGAATGTCAACGTGTCAAACTGTTCGACACTTGGGATTGGGATTGCAACAACTTCTTGGAAAGTGTAAGTGTCCCTCCACAAGGCATGCCATCAAGACAAAGGGGTTAAGATGGGCGGTTTTTTATATGGGACGGGTATTAAGCTCGCTTCGTCCTTGATGCCTTGAGCTTGGACTAATATACCCATTTGTATAGTACGACGCATATGCTGCAGTCAATTCAAACCCCATTCCCAGCTCACAGGCCGCCGCCGTAAACGACCAGAAAGTGGCGCCTGCAGCAGCCGACAAGGATTCTTCAAATGGTATCATTTCTGGGGCTCCCAAGTTCGAGCCTCAGGGACAAAAGATCTTAGCGCGCGAAGAAAAGATTGAGTACCGAGACCAGGATGGCAATCTCCTTAACGAAGAGCAGGTAAAGGCACTTGAAGGAAAGGTGGAGTTCAAGACGAGATACGAAACAAGAACGCGCGTAATCGATACCGACGGTAATGAAGTCCTAGTATCTCCAGAGGAACTAGCAGGCGCTGGTGTCGCACCTCCTCATCCAGACGTCGAAGGAGCCAATCAAGAAACCAAGAAGGCTCCCATTGATGATGCCGCCCGAAAAGAAGCGTCATCAAGCAAGGACGGCGAGAAAGAGGCGGAAAGACTAGCTCCCAAGCCCGCTAGTGAAGGTAATGAGGCTACTATCTAAGCCGTTAATTGAGTCGTGGGGTTTATAGACTATATGTGTAAGCTAAGGTTGTGTGGCCAATCTACCCAGGCGGTGGTCGGTGGTTTTGGGTGTTTTCATCCTGCATCTCAATGGTGTACTGGTCTTGGTCTCTGTAATACTATCTACACTAACGAGGAGTAACGGATGAAAAAGGGATGGGGAATGTGGCCTTAAAAAAGACAAAAAGAGGGGAGCATCTTGCGGCAAGCTACATTTAGTAGCTCTATCATACTACATTACCAGCTGAGTACTCTAGTCAGCAATCTATCTCCTATAATCGAAATAGCTTTGAATGCACGTTCTTTTTGGACGCCAAGGTTTTGATCTCACTTGTGCTTGCCTCTTCACTAAGCAGTTGAAATCCTCCTAGTGATGAATAACTCAATAGTCTAGGGAACGCAAGCGAACGGATCCCACATACCGGCGTCCACAGGCAGTATGGATTGTATGTTTGCAGGTCAATTCAACCGCTATTGCTAGAGCTTTTGGATCTTGCGTCTCGTTCTCTTTCTTGTTTCACATTATTTTTTATTTTGCTATTAGCGATTCGTTGCAACTGGTTCCACTTCCATCCATACTCGTATTTCTACCTGCGTTTTCCAGTGCTTTAGACTTGTTGACTCGTTGGTCTTCACTGCCGTCGCTATACACTTGCAACCCCGCCCCTACTTTCCATCATTCGAATCGGAGAAGAAGCCGCCAGCAGTGCCATTAGCGTACTCCATGATGGCCATGCGAAGACGACCCCGAAACGAGATGAAAGGGAAAAAGGCGATCGTGGTGTGGTGGATCTTCAAGAGGGGCGGTGCATGTCTAACGCGCGGTAGACGGGAGGGAGTGCGGAAGTGCTCGAGGAGGAAGTCGGATACAGAAGCTGTGTAGAGGTGGATGCAGGAACAGTCGCTGTTGTTGTCGGTGAGCAAGACCTGATAGCGCGGCTGCAGTTGCGGGCTACTGGGAGTAGGAACTCGCGACGGCAGTACCAAGAAGTGTCTAAACATAAGGTCCTCCTCTCGTTTCTGTGCCATGGCAATGAAGATGGAGGCCATGTAACCCTGGCTCAGAGGCCAGCCGTCTTGTTCACCCTCGTTCGTCTCTACACGCGGACTCGTGTCTACTGGGAGCCCCAGCCGCGCACGCATCATTTGGTGTCTCTTCCGCTTTTTGGACAGCCCCCGATTTCTCTTCAACTGCGCACAATCGATATAGATTAAGCGCCAGTCATCTCTCGGCGTACAGAAAGGGCCCGTCTCAAATTGGTAAAGTGGACAACTGAGTATCATGTTTCTACTTCTCCCCCCGTATTTGATGTAAAGTCGGATACCCTCCGCCCTCAGTTTATGGTGTACATTGTCGGCATCATAACCGCGCCCGTATTTGGGGATGCAAAGTCGGATATTCTCCGCCATGAGTCTATGGTGTACATTGTCGGCGTCAGAACCGCCCCCGTAGTTGGGGGGCTTGCTAACTTGGCGATCGATGTAGTCGGGATTCAAGAGGATCTTCCAGATCTTACTAGGCACGGGTGGTGTCCATACTAGCAAGTTCTGTAAAGCAGCCTCTCGCGAGGGAGGATAGCCGTTAGAAATTTCAGTTCTTAGCATCGTAATATGCGCATTTAGATGTGGGCGTGGTAGGCTGGGGAATTGGAAAGGAGGGACACGTAGTCTATCAGCATCGGTGTCAGTGATAAAAAAGGCATGCCGCGATATTCTATCGAACACTTGGGAATTTGAATTCGCCTTGTCAACGTGCCGAGTCGGGCCTTCGTGGTCTTGTCGCTCGGTCGGTCGGTGGTGTTGGGTAGAGGAACAGAGCACTGGTGGTTCGTCTTTACAGGCAACATGCAGGAACTGGCAATGGTCCTCCGTCCAATTTTGGGGCTTAGCAAAGAGTTTTGGATGGTTCCTAATGATGTGATCGAGCGGTCCATCATAGAGCGAATCGGTAAGCAAGCCGGATACCTCGTCTTGACGTTTGCGCGAGCGGACGCTTATATCACCATTGGAATCGCCACTGCCATCGGTTCCGACCATTCTATCGCTGCTAATGACGTTATATAGCGAGACAATACAAACTGGAATAAAGTTGAGCAGATAAATTCAGTTGGGTGTGGCTTATTTGATCATAGGGGATAATTTGGATCAGATCGGGTTTAAGATGAGGTAGGATATCCTGACTAACATAATCTGCAAATCTGGGAAGTAGGCATTTATATAGGAATAGATCTTGCTGGGACTTAGAGGTCCCCAATGAGCTAAAAGAAACTCTAAACTCTCGTTAGGTGCACTTTCCATTTTATCAAGACGTAACTGCATGTACAAATGGGAATAGCACGTGCCTTCCATGGTTCTTGTGTTACTTTCATTGCAACTTCTATGCGTAACTGGCTGCCTAACATACAAGGCCGCCATCTGCATGCCTGGCTAGGTAGGTACCTACAAGAGGAATGTCTATGCCTTACCTGCATATGTACGCCGTAGGTACTGGGGAAATTGCTTCCAGCGTTGGGACAGATGATTCGCTCCACAGCGTCTAGATAAGACACCGCTTACGTAAGGAAGTACGGGAGTGCTACGGTAATGTAGGTACCTACCTAGGTACATAAAGGAAAGTGATGGAGGGCCACGATGCGATCGAGTATTCGAGTAAGTACCCGAGACGAAGGTTAGCGGTTCAGCCAGGCAGGTAGCGACAATATCCACGTTCTTCAAGGCGTGAGCAATATTGATTCAAATGCTGCACGTTCTTACCCAACCCAGAGGAAACCACCGGGATGCGCGCATAATATATACTATGTTTAATCTAAAGCACTATCTAAGTCACTTGCCAGGCATGCATGGCCTAACTCGTATGTTAAATGCCTACTGATCATGTATGTCTGATTGTTGGATATATAACCAGACCCAATCCCGAGACGTGAAACCGACAAGGCCGCTTCCCCGCACGAAATAGACAAATATCCTCTGCGCGTCTCGTCAGCTGGTCTGGATACATCCCTACCTTACTAAATCCGTGTTCTGGACCCGACCTCTGGACCTGGACCTCTGGCTGGCAGGGCACTCGACCGTTAAGAATCCAACTAGTCGGTCGTAAGACACTAGACTCCGGCATGGCGCTGCCACCAAAACTGTCGATAGCCTGCCATTGCGGCGCTGTAAACCAGACGGTGCGCCTGCGCGAGCAATCGTCGAGCGGGCCCCAGGAGATTAACCTCTGCCACTGCACCGCGTGCCGACACAACACAGGCTTGCTGTGTGTGTCCTATGCTGGCATTGCGCGTCCGGGTTCCATCGAGGGGCTCAAGGAATACCACTCTACAACGAAAACCATCACACGGTTCTTTTGCGCGACGTGTGGGTGTCATGTCTTCTGGAAGCTTCAGAGTCCCCTCATGGACAAATCCTACAGCCAGGTTAGAGATGGTGCGCCTGCCGCCGCCGAGCATCAGGAATGGTGGGCTGTCGCGACGGGGGTGATTATCGGGGCCTACGGGGATGGTGGAGACGGTGGGGAGGAGTCGGGCGATGGGTATAGTGAGATGGTAATGAGGTACGCGAAACACATCAATACGGCCGGTACTAGGGACGGTGGTCTGAGCCCATTTATACGGGGCGTTGAGGGGTTGGAAGTCATCGGGAATCAGGACCAGCCGCCGCCCTCCTCCCGTCAATCCGCGAAGGAGAAGCTTGAAGGTTCAGGTCACGGTGTAGACTTAGAAGCATTCTTTCGAAGCTATAGGAAAGAAGGAAGGGAAGAGGAGGTCTTAAAAGCCTTCTGTCATTGCAGGATGGTGCAGTTTCACATCACGCGTCCTAATGCCGCGAGCAAGCTTCCCCGGTCCAATTTCCCCGATCTCATGGTACCGTATCACACCGGCTCACCCCAGATTCAGAATCCCGACGACCATAAGTGGTGGTTACGGCCCGAGCTTAGTCGTCGTTCCAGGAAAGCCGAGACGCTGCTAGCAGAGGAGGTCCAACTAAAACGCTACCTCGCCGGCACATGCGCATGCCGGTCTTGCCGGCTCACCTCCGGCTTCGAAATACAGACGTGGGCTTTCATACCAAGGGCTAACATATTCTTTCACATTCACGAAAGCCATAAGAATTCATCAACCTCGGGGACCTGGACGCCTTTATCCCTGAAGGAGTCTAATGAAGCGGCAGACATAGTCCCCCTCGACTTTGCAGCCTTACCACCCAGCATCCTCACGAGCTACGAGAGCAGCCAAGGCGTGCGGCGCGAGTTTTGCTCCCATTGCGGCGCGACTGTCTTCTGGAGGGACCGGTGGCGACCAGAGCTCATGGACGTCAGCGTCGGGTTGCTGGATGCCGCTGAAGGCGCCAGGGCCGAAACTTGGCTAGACTGGTGGACAGGAAGGGTTAGCTTTGCTGAAGATGCCGGGAATGGCAGGACGGGAGAGACAGCTAGGCGCGCAAAGTCTTTGATTGGCAGCTTAGAAGATGGAATGAGAAGACATGATGAACAGAGACGAAAAGGCAGCTGAGGCAAAGATTACAACCTATCGCTTTCCGGGAGAGCGAATGCCTATCGTGAACTTGCACTTAGATGGATTCCTTAACGCCGATCTACCCGATACATCATCTACTACTCAGATATAGGTCACATATCTGCCTACCTTAGGTATATAATGTCACAAATGCTTGAAGCTAGGTCATCAATATAGTCATATGAGGTCTTCGGCTTTAAACTCCGAAATAGTTCCCCAGTCTCCAATAGCCTCGCAAGAAAGCAACCGAAAGCGAGGCAGGCAAGACGAAGCGAAGCCAAGCCGGCAACTATAAGCGAGGCTATTCCGACATGTAAGTTGTGGTAGTTGCAGTTCTCGCACTTGGACCAAAAAGTGGTTAAGACCTTTGCAGCCTCTTTACTCTTGTAGAGTATTATTAACAATACCAGTGTCCTTCGAAGCCGGCGATTACCAGCCCTTGCCACACGGGTGGTCGTCAACACACCATGACCTTTCACTGCCTCCAAGGTTCCTTGCCCCATGCGTTAATGTGCAGGCAGGTAGGTAACTTGGAACTTATAAGTGGCGTTGTTATAATTCATAGGTGCATTAGGCAGTATGTTCTAAGGCAGCATCGCTCAGCTATCTAGATATCTACCTACTTACCTAAGGTAGGTACGGTAGGTAAGTAGGATAAGCCCGGAGACTGCGGGCCGATTCCCTTCGCCGTGGCATGGTCCTACCTGCCTAATCCGCCCTCACCCACTGGCTGGCCGTATGCTAGTTTCGAGGTAGTTGACTCCGTACTTGCCCAACTAATAAAGATGCAGCTATGCGTGGTTGGCGCGCTACGGGCATGTACCTAGGCATGGATAGGCACCTAAGACGGATGCCAACAAGGTATGCCTTATACCGTGGACCTCAACAACCTCAGGCTTGAACTTGCTTACCTATACAAATGCACACTTAACCCCAGGATCGCAGGCAATCAGCCCACCACACCCCCCCAACTTCACATTCATCTTCACAGCCATCTTCACAACCCGCGCCATCACGTTCACCACGTTTGCCACGTATATTTTCAAGTTATTCTATCACAACACCGACTATTTGCACACTATCCATCGCCATAAAATCAACGACCCCGGAAGCTGCGTATCCGTTACGAGATATGTTATCCCCCATCAAGACCACTTCTCCAAGCCGGGCCTGGTTCTGGGCTCCCGAATCCAACACACAGTGAGTCTCCCTTGGCTTGAAATTCTGTGACCACGTTTCCACTAACAACATACGGTGCAAAAGTGTATGCAGAGAGAGGCATCTTTTCAAGGAATACACCAGCTTTCGCTCCTCTATTCTGTGCTCGGCTATAAACGGGTACCACACGCTCCGTTCATGTGGCATTGGTACTGTCGAGTTGAGCATTAATAAAGATCACCGCCTCTCCAAAGATGGAGTACCGAGTACTCTTCGTCTTGTAGACGTTCTCTATGTACCATCGCTTCCTTTCAGCGTTATTGCGGCCGAGGCAGATATTGGTAATTGGACCTCTGCGAACGCAAAGAGTTACATTTCCGACACCGATGGAAATCTCATTGCGTACTTCCAGGCCAACGAAAAGGAATACACCGAGCAGTCAGATTATAATTTGGTCAGATCTCTGGTAGAACAAGGTCATCGGTCGTCCAGGCCTATGACAGAACTATCGGATATTATCCCAGTGGGACCGGTAATAGTTCTTTCGGATCACCCTTCTTACATGGCTAACAACCACGCTATCTTCTGGCACAAATATGAGCAGATGAGATGGCAAACTTATAAACGTATGAGGCAAGAGCGCGGCCTCCCAACACATGGCTCTACCATAACCAGTTCCGAATATGCCCAAGGGACACCCAAAAGGGGGCGAAGTCCAGGTCCAAAAAAGCTAGTTGTACCTGCTACTACTACTGCTGCTGCTACGATTCCCGGAAGTTCTCCCAAAAGGGCAAGATTCGACGACGGGTCTGCATATAATCCGGCATATAATCCGGCAGAGGAAATGTGGCTGAAATCGAACTTTGGCTCCGAACGCGTGTTCCTAGAGATGTATAGGATGGATGCCGAAAATTATAAGCATCGATGTATGGGACGCAAAATGGTACGTTCTATCATGCGTCGCAATCTCGATGAAGGGAGTGCGTTTCTTGAGGAGAGCTTTAAACTGCCCGGCGCTGAATTCAAATACGAGTTTATGCAGGCTCTTCATCTCGATAGTTCCAACAATGACCACTGGGAGAACGCGGCGGAAATCATCAAGTCGTGTGTCCTCCCTATAGAACCCTTAGCTTCTAAACCCAGAAGGGACTCAGGCAACGGACACGCTTCTCCGCACTCCCAGGGACTTTCGGTAAAACACCTAAAAGAACAATTTTCCCAATTTCTTGTGGGAAACGAGGGTACACTGCCGACTCCTGGAGGGCCGACTAAAACGGGAATGCCCTGCGACAAAGTCAGAGCGATGCCATATTGACATAGTATAGGGCTGTATAATCGAGCCAACAAGGAGGAACTTTATCATCGCCTAGATGGTATAAAGGGTTGAAAACAGCAGGTTAGACTGTTTGAGGTTTGTCACAATCACGCGCCCGCACGTGTGTTGGGTATATACCTAGCTATAGTCTACTACCAAGAATTCGATTAGGTTACTCAAGATTTTAACTTGCTCATCCTTCTAAGTGGTTATGACTACCATCTACATGTATAAGAAAGCTTACTTTTACTTATAAGGATAGGATTTAGCCTTGAATCCTTGGGTCACTCCACTCGACCCAACGTGGATATTCCTCGTTTATTTTGTAGAAGCTATTGGCAGGGAAATTCAATAGTTTGATATGAGCTATGGCCATAATTTAGCTCATGATTAGCTCAAAGCTATGTATGTGCCTTCTTCTACTCCATCAACCCTAGAATTACTGAATGACTTGCTAACCCGCATGGTGATTCCTGAGATAATTATCATTAGCGACGACGGCCTTGATCCTTTGTCTGCGGCCTACCTGAGTTGTGGTGTAGCCGTGGTTCCTAGCCGCTCAGCCCGACCGCTCACTCATCGATGACGGCTTGAAGTCTTTACTTCGTCCCCTCTCGCGCTAGCCCCATCCTCAAAGCGGCTGATGTATGGTAATACTCATCTCAGGAGCTATTTTTCGTGCCCGGGAATTGTTACCTTGCCTCACCCATCCTCGCACGTGTCTTGTCGTCTCGCTCGTGAGGGAGTGAAGATGATGGGACAGTTCCGGCAGCGCGGGAGGTTCTTGTGGGGACATGATGCGTACTCTGGGTTCGAGCAGTATGAGCCGCTGCTATGGTACCGGCAGTGGCAGCACACGAAGCCGATCGGCTGGTGCTGTTCGGGTGCGGGTGGGCTGCCTTTCCTCCTTTTTTGCGTGATTGAGGCTACCTGGGGAGGAGAAGAGGGAGTTTGGTCTGATGAATGAGTTGCTGATGGGATCGAGCTGGTCTGCATTCTGATGTGGCTCTGATGTGGTGGGCGGCCGGTCGGGACTGCTGGGGTTGTGGTGCCTGGTTTGAGCCCTGGATTGTCAGGGTCTGATGAGCATGGTCGCTGTAGAGTGGTATGGTCATTGTCATACCTCCTACATTTCCGAATTCGTGATGTCATGATGGTCATCGGAGCGCAACTGGGCGGGCGAGAGTAGGTTTATTGAGCTGGTGTGATGGATGGTGGAGGGAGAGGTATAGTGGGGGTTGGAATTGTGGTTTGATGGAGGTTCTAGACACTATTTATATTGTAGGTGAATGAGTGGTTGCTTGAAACATTGCGGAAAAGATGTTGCACTGGAAACTTGTCGTGTCATATATTGAAGAAGACGGAAACCTGCCTTAGTCACCAAGAACAATCTCGCAATCTTTGTCGTGATTGAGTCTGATTCACGCTTTTCTTTAGAATACAATTGTTGAGCATTTGATGTGGAAGCCTCTAGGACTGGAATGTTTGGGATTTGAAACTACAGTTTTAGATACTATTGAACTACAAAATAGGGTTCTTTGTGTGATTCTGTCTTGTAAAATATAGATACACGTACTAATCTAAGTCACTGTCGCAAGTCGGCCTTGACTAATTTTCAATCGATCCTTTGTTTCTTTCTTCATGCTGGACTAAAGTTGGGTGTACCGGTTTAATTCGCGATCTTGTTGCTTGAGACGGAGGGTGGGGATTAGCCCTGAATATTCCAAGGGAGTTGACTATGCGAGGAAGACGAGGAGACGCGGGAAAAGGAGATCGGGGGGTTTTTTTTTTTTTTTGGCATGGACTACGTGGGCGAGCCAGCGAGCGTATAATGTGACATGGTTCAACAGTGGGAACATTGCTATGATGCTTGGAGGAGTGTAGCGTGTCCGCCGCTGGAGTGATGGAAGGGAACAAGTTCGCTTTCGCGATAGCCGCTTACAATATAGCTACTCAAAAGACTAGATGGGAATGGTTCCAACGGGGTGTATTGAATAGATGACGTGGACGTAGTCGACAGATCCCGACTAGACTTCAAAACAGAGCGATGTGTTATCTCTCGCAAGCTAGAGCTCAATACACCCTGTCTACCGGCAATTTCTTCATCGAATACACGCATAATGCCTCCGTAAAGGCTCTCGATTCTGGCAGGGGCCGTGTTCATTCCCGTCCAAAGCTCCCCATCACCGAGGAGGAACAGCGCCAGACACAGCTCTTAGAATAAACCCTTGAGCGTATTGAACTCGGGTTGAAACTCCTTGAGGATGGTTTAAAGCTTTTAGCTTCCATGTCACGGGGCTTTTTCTTCACTACCTCCCGCCACGTCTCGGTCTTTTGATTTTGGAGTTCGTTCGTCTGAGGGAGGCTGTTTAGTTTTCTGAGATGTCTTTACGTAGCGCTTAAAGGGACTACTGGATAGTCTGTTGATCACGTCGAATTTGCTGTATGAATGTGTCCTTGGTTATGAGGAGGGGAAACGTCATCTGGTATGGTATTTAATCCAACGATCCTAGCCCTAGCTTTCTTTGGAAAATGTAGATAATTAGCATCAGGTTTGAAAACTGATCGGATATCGGTATCGTTAACGAAGACTCGTGATCAAGGGCTTAGAAGGGTATGCAATCTGCAACAATTTTCCATGCAGCCAAGTGGTCCCTGTAGGTCTCTAGCCTCCATTCTACGTAGCGGGTGAGTTACGGTCTTTATGCCTCAATGGCCTCGCGTAAATCGTCGGCTACGCCGACTCGCGCAGCTAATTCTCTCAAGGATCAGGCAGTTGCAGGAGTGGTCAGATCAGTTCTCGGGACTGCGATCCGATCTGATCCGATCCAACCCGAACTGATCTGATCGGCATTTCACCTGTCATATGATTATTTACATCATACCGGGTGTCTCAAACCTTCAGTATGCGTGCTTGTGATAGTATCGGGGCTAAGAACATTCAGTCGGCCGGCCCCGACAGACTTCTCATGGGGTCCCATCAACGACCTAGGTCTCGGGGCACCTGGAAAATACTCCTTATAGAATCGCTTTACTGGTCCATAAATCTACTCGGTAAGATATAAACCGTTGATATTGCTGAGCGAGACATTGCTAAGATTTGCCGCGGAAGCCATCGCGACTCAAAGATACCAAAGATAGCTCGTTCAATTACTCAAGGCTAAGTATAACGGTGTTTGGTCTTCCTTGGCGTTGGTCTCTTCGCACTCAAAGTTCTTTCAAGACACAGACGGTTGTAATTTAAATATCCATATAGCCACCACGCAAGCGCAGAATGGATAAGATAGGAATATCTCGGGGGCACGAACCAGGGAACACGTAACTGGCTCACTGGGCCCATATTGAATTAGTACTGATGGCAGTGTGCAAGGGGGTATCATTACTTGGAGCCCTACATACCTACCTATCTACCTACATATATCTATGTATCTATATAATATGTATATATAAAAGGGGGACTTAGGGATCGAAAAGGGGGGGGGGGGGGGGAGGAATGCGACAGACCGAGACATACTTGCTACTGCGCTACCTAACATGACGATTATTTGAAAAGAAATTTAGGCTAATAAACTATTACATCCCTTTTGATCTAGGCGTTGTCTATTCATTGCTGTGATTCTAAGTGTCTTAGGTTACCTAAGGTCAAGCTTACCTCCTTATATGATATACGTGCCTCCCCAGAACACATACGCGGCCTCTGAGTATGTAACAAAGACCAAGTATTGCGGGAGAGTGAAAGAAGAAATATGAAAAACGCACTACCAGTATTCTATAACTACAACCTTGAATAAAGTTAGCTTACTTTCTACTGTACTGCTCTAATGCCCTGGTAATCGTCAGGCTATATAATGTCTTAGAAGCAAACGAATCTAGACTCTAAAATAAGCAACTTTAAGTTGTAATTCTTTGTAATTAATGCTTTTCTATTGGGGAGTATGCATAAAACAAAGACTAACCCGCCAAGTGGTTAAAACTATGAAAGTCCTCTTCCATTAGAAAGGACTGAGCTAATATTTGCAATAATCTACGGACTGCTTTTGAGGCCGTAAATTGTACCGTTGCTGTTTCGGCTCTGACACTGACGAATTCTGCTCCGAGAACGGTGATTGGCTCTTTGACTTTGATAATTCGAGTAAACCTAAAGCAGCTGTCAATTCGGATACTTCGGCTAACTGCCCATGAAGCTGGTTCATTTTCACATAATAATATGTCTCGTCTTTACTTGGGTTTTTCATCATTGCCCAGAGTTTCAAATAGCGATTTTTAACTCTACAACCTAGGCAGCGAGTATACGAGACATCTGGGTTTAGACGATTGCAGCGTGTGCACTTGCCGCTTGCTTTCCGGTTTTTGGAACGCTTGCTGATGTACTCATTGTGTGCTGTCCCATGGACAACACAAAGGGCCTTCCCAGGGGCTACAGGAGCCTTGCAGGTTTTCTTGGAGCAGAACTTGCGACGGCTGCGTCTCTTGCCTGATGATTTTGTGAATGGCATTGCGGATTGAAAGTGGAAGTGGTGTGGAAATGGACAAAAATAGGCTTGAAGGAACAGGAGATTCGCTGGTTTATATAGGCATTGGGTCTTAGGCTATAGACGAACAATTTCATTGTCCAGCAACAGTCTGCAGAGTTTTACAAGAAACAATGGAAGAATTTAACAAATTGATAACCTGTTTGATACACTGTGAACTTAATCATTGCATCAAAACAGCAGAGGTTCCCTGTCTACCCTACAGTGTTTGAAATTCTTGCAACTGTGCAATATTAGAAAAACCTTTGTTTAAGCTGCTAACAAACGCTTGTATGAACTACTATTAACTTAATATTGAACACTCGGTCCGACTGCTGACTCATCGTAGCGGTTCGACGGCTAGGCTCTTTTCTCTTAACCGCTGGGCCTCCGTTTTATTATCGGCGTATTTAAAAAAACGGAACTGGTAAACCTACTTAACGTATACTTGGTAGGAACCCCCTTAGGTGGGGTGTCTGCACCCCGCAGGTGCAAAAAGCGTTTATATATAAATTTTAAGCTTTATTGAAAAACACAATTATCCGTTTTATCAAAAATTTATTACCCTTTAGAAAGGACTGTAAGTTTTTTTTGGGTACTTATGAGTACCCACA
This sequence comes from Xylaria telfairii, assembly GCA_022495065.1. Classification (NCBI taxonomy): domain Eukaryota; kingdom Fungi; phylum Ascomycota; class Sordariomycetes; order Xylariales; family Xylariaceae; genus Xylaria; species Xylaria telfairii. The sequence continues at coordinate 191,576 of MU383849.1, forward strand.
GTCAATTGTAATTCTATTAGTTAGGGGAGGAGAGGCCGGTCTCGTTATCTTATAACCCGAGATTTTGGGGTTTCCCTGCACCCCGGATAATGAGCAAAGCACTTAATACAACTCTAGTAAGATGGGATACTAGACTTCCAATCCCTAAATCGTGAGTGTAGAAACACCGTGCACTCTAGGATTGGGAATAAGATAGTAATTGGACGCTATTTACTGGTGGCCAATACTATTACCGCCCATAACGGTTTGAGTTGGAGAACTGGTTATATAGAATACGAAGTATAACCCACCCATTTATACTGCGGGGTGAGGTATCAACCTCTTAAACACAGGCGGTTCGGAACAAGAGAAATCATCTGTGCCTTCTCCTGTAGCTTCTCCTTCGAAGTTACAACTCACTCACTGCCTCCTTATATTGGCTATCCAACGGCAATACCCAGAAGAATGGCGAAACGAATTGCTGGGCACCGCGGTAACTCGACGAGGTCAGTCCTCGTTGGCTTGGCCATTAGTCTTGCGGGGTACGTAAATCATGTTACAGCTAATTAGCGTGAGGCAATAGCTGGCAAGTGAGTCTCGGTATGCTAACGGAGAGGCTAATCGATGGACAGATTCTTGTATGGTATAGATACCGGGATTATTGCCTCGACCATCGCACATGACAGCTTCAAACGCTACATGTACGGACCCAGCATGGACAATGCCTCAATCCAAGCTGGTATTGTATCTGGATATTATGCTGGCTATGCTGTCGGCAGCGGCGCTGCCGCATATACTATGGACCGCTTATCTCGGCGTTGGACTCTGCTTCTCGCTTGCTGTATCTCGATCGTAGGCGCCATTCTGCAAGCAGCTGCGGTCAACCCGGCCATGATGATTGTCGGGCGGGCTCTTTCCGGATCCTCGACCGGAATGGTTTATCCGACTGCACCCGTGTATCTTGCAGAGCTCTCTCTCGCGGAGAACCGCGGGTTTCTCGTAGGTCTGAAGGGTCTCATGAATACCATTGGTTTCTTGGTTGCGGGCTTCATCGGCTATGCTGGAGCATTCGCTTACGGTGACCTTCAATGGCGTATACCACTTGCTACGCAGGGGCCACCGGCAGTACTCTTGGCTGTGCTCACTGCGTTTCTCCCATACTCTCCTCGTTGGTGTAAGTGACTCGCTTATTGACTAACCCATACTATACTTTGCATGCGCCAACAGATAAATAATACAATGCTGATATTATGATTTTTCATCGCAGTGGCACAGCAAGAACGTTACGGCGACGCCAAGAAGGTCATGTACTCACTACATGGTCACCGTGGTGACGATGTCGTCGAAGCCGAGTTCGCTGAAATGTGTGAGCAGATCAGGCTGGAAGCCGGGTCCAGCAAGATGGAAAATTTCAAGAAACTCTTCACGCGGCAATATATACGCCGTACCTTGTTAGCATGCCTCATCGTCAACATGCAGAAGCTGTCCGGGTCCAACGTCATCCAAAACTACCAGTCTATTGTGTATACTTCTCTCGGCTATGAGGGCAACACAGTGCTTCTGATCGGCGCCCTCTACGGTTTTAGTGCCGTCATCGGCCAGATCATCAACGTGTTCTTCACCGCGGACCACTGGACGCGACGCAAGACCGTCATCAGTGGATCTTACACGCTTGCCGTTCTCCTCGCCGTATTGACGGCGCTCTCCTACTTCTACGCAGATGGCGTCAACCCGGCAGGTTCACGCGCGGCTATAGCACTAATTTTCCTATTCGCCTTTGCCTACTCTTTCTACTTCAACAGCGGTCAGTTAGCCCCTGTTCTCTTCGCTTCCCACTCATCCCATATTTGGATACGTTAAGAAATTCTGCAATTTCCATCTCGAGCACTCAATTCGGAACACATGCTTAGTGATAAAACTGTACTAACGTGTATTTCTACAGTCGGTTGGGTATTAGTAGCCGAAATATTCCCGTTAGCCCTGCGCGGTGTCGGTGTAGGCTTCTCCGTCTTCACCCAGTCGATCACGGCCATCTGGCTGTCGTATGCGGCTTCGATCGCGTTCGAAGTCATTTCGTGGAGATTCTACTTCGTTTTCATCGCAGCTAATCTTTTTGCTGGTACCATCTACCTTCTCTACCTTCCCGAAACGCGGTTCCTGACGCTGGAAGAGGTCGCGGCCAAATTTGGTGACGAAGTCGTCACCCGCGAGTATGTCAAGGCCAGGAGGTCAGATTCACCTACGGGTATAAGCCAGAAGGAGAGGACCGAGGGCACATTGGACCAGGTCGAGACAGCAACAAGATGAATGAGTGCATACAGTCAGAACTCATTACAAGTCTACTGTAACGAGGGCTTGTACTTGAGGGCTCGGAACAGTGTTCATATTCAACTAAGAACTCTCTTTGGATCTAAAGGGTTCTTGGCCTTCCTAATCCATCCTTCGATGCAACCTCGCCCTTAGCCCTTTATTTATAAACAGCCCTGGGGGGTCCGGTACGGACCTACCCCTCTTCAACTGCCTCCGATTATGGCTCCTTGGTGAGACCCGTGATCCTCACCGACCAATAGTCTCTGGCTTCAAACTGTAGGTCTTACCGGGGGGCTAGCAGGTGTTAGTACTTAGGCTTTAGCCGTGTAACATCTACGAATATGCCATGTCGAATATTCAGAAAAGAGCACCCAGCTCACCAATTATAACAATGCGACAGGCCTACCAGTTCTATTTTTTTCTAGCTAGTTACAAAATCGTAACCTTATTTTCATAACTCTTCGACTAGAAGCATTATATTTATATTATTTTAGCTTCAAGGCCTTCATTAGAGCGATTCCGTGGTTTTCCCTAGCACATCTAACGGTTTAAAATCTCCGTGGCATATATAACCCAGACCAGCGCTTGCGAGTTTGTACACAAGTTCTACAACTAACCAGTCCTGTATTTAAAGATCAGCTTAGGGCTTACGTCCTTAGGTTTGATAAACGATATATTATACGAATTCTTATATGCCTGTTTTGCCTGCGCTGTTCTTTTGCTATCGAAACCTTTGTTGTCTAGTCTTCTATTAGTTAACGGGTTGTACATTGCCTGTTATATTTAAAAGAAGCTAAAAGCTCAAACAAAATAGCCGTAGGCCTACTTACCTACGTTGAATAGTTATCGTCTGAAAAGCTACACCAACAATATAGCAGTAGAGGCAATAAAAGTACAAGTCCTAGCAAACGTAAACGTAGCTCTATACAAAAAGCCTATAACTACAGCGGACAATAGATCAACTTATCTAACCATAATCGATTATCCGCAAATCAAATATACTCTCTAAGCTCTTCTTCGCTCTAGTACATTTTATAAGTTAGCACAGCTTTAAAAATGATATATTTATTTTTGTAGTTTTAAACAGCCGATCGTAGGTTGTTTGTTAAGTAAAAACAATAGGTAAATCGTATTATAGTCAAGTAAACTTAAAGTTTAATCTTCAAACAAGTCTGGCGATTATTTAATTAAATCTATCATTGTTATACGAGCCTACGTGCTTCATCTAATATAAATATAATGTGTCTATTAGAAGCAGTCGTCAAATGACAAGTTCCTTTACTTGCATACAATGTTCCCAAAATACTCCAGTATAATATTTTGATTAAAGCCTTAGATCTTTGCTTTTTTAAGTTCTCGAATTACTGTAGCTATCCGCTAAGTTGTAGTTTTAAACAAAATATTTTGATATGATTTTTGACCACTACCTAGATACTTTAGGTAGAGAAATTGTCTGCATTAAGATAATATCGGTAGACAATAGACTCTTGTTGTTGCACGAGGATGGTGACGTGGTACACGTAAATAGCACACATATTTTTCATATAAACAATTGTGCATTCAATTCTATTACAGAATTAAGCTGTAGGGTATATCCATGACGTATAATAATTGCTATTATGCGTAAGACCCGAGCCTCCTAAGCCACCCAACAACCACAATCTTTTGCAGATAAGCCCCTCACTAAAATCGACAGACTCTACCAAGCTGTCAGCCCACGAAACAAAAAAAGACGCCCCCCCCCACCATCTAATCTTCAATCTTCTCTGCCATACCTATTGCGACCCAATCAATCCAATTCCCAGAATGCCAGGCATATATTCGCGTCTTCGCGTTTGGGCTCACCAGCTTCATCTTCCAGGCAGGACAGAACATGCACCAGGTCTCATCGTCGGTCGGGAACCAGTGCCCCTTGACCCAACTCGCCCAACAATAGCGTGCATACCAGAAGATGTTAGACTTCACTTGCTTAGGTTCATCCAAGATACAAACCCGAGTGCCATGCGCACCATAGCCTTGCTAAGTTCTGCCCTCTATCACAGTGTTCGGTACATCCAGCAGCATACAGTCCACATCGATTTGGATAAGGAGGAACATGCACTCCGACAGCTTGACATCATCTCACGTTACAACCTATTTGTCGCAATTCGAGTGCTCAAGATCAGCGGCCGTACAGCAACAACTACAAGACGCGATTTGCTAACAGAAGAATATAAAATTCTCTCGCTACTGGTCAGCATGTTGCCAGACATGACAGGTCTTGTTGATATTCACTGGCAGGTTGGGTTGGAAGCAACATCAGTTCCCATCCCATTATCCATACTCCGTTGTCTGCCTCCTCGAGTGCGTCTACATACAAGCGCTATCTGTAACTCGGGACGTGACGATAATCTCGTTCATCGTCAAACCTGCGACTTCCTTTCTCGGCTTATAGACAACCGGAATCTGTTTTCCCTTTCAATTCATATAACATACTACACGGAGAGTGCGTGTGTCGAGACTGGTCGTACCTTGAAACGTGTGCTGCTGTCCTGCCCGAACCTTGTTAGAATCCCACTTCTGCATATGTGGTTCTACAAATCACCTGTCCACGGCATCGTAGACGGCCCATCGGGGATGCATCCATATTGCGGGCTGGGCCTCTGTGGTGGTGAAAGACCCCCAGCCTTAGAGGAACTTGGACTGTCAGATTATCCGTGGGGTTTAGAGCGTCTCGGAATGCGTAGCTCATTGTGCGGTTACTATTGTGTCGGCTACCCTGAGCGTGGTATAGAGCTCGAATACTGGGCCGACACATTTGACTGGTCACGTCTTACGACCTTGAAAGGCTTCCCCAAGCAACTTGCAATACGAGTAGCCCCAAAGCTGGTCCGCCTTAAAGAGGTTACGTTTGATGAGGGATTCCCAAATCTTGCAGAGTTCCTTGAAGCAATTCCAGTAGGCTTGGAGAACTTGACATTTCTAAACTGGAGTGATATTCCAAACGGCCCCAGTTCCATCATTCGACACAGACAAACCCTACAGCGTTTGATGATTCATGGGAGGTACGAGCCATGGTCGGCTAATACCCTCACGACTGGTGACCAACTAATCGGATTATGTGATGAGCTCCCGCATCTGGAGGTTCTGGCCCTTGATTTAGCGAGAGATCAAATATTAAAGAACGACTGGCCGTATAGCACGCTTGACTGCATTGCCAAGTTTCCCAAGCTTCGGGATGTCAAGTTATGGTTTGAGCTGGGCAAAGACAGCGATATACCGCCAATGCCACATCTTACCATTTTCGCGGCCCGCCAACTCTTCTGCTACCTTCGTGAGCGGAACAAAAATATCCAACATCTTGAACTCCACGCCGGATCTCCATATTGTCACTCAGTCTGGTGTAATCTTGGTGAGTACACGTGCTGGGCCAAGCACAATTCTATAAGCTTTGTGTGCGACATTTCAGTTTTTGAAGGAATTGCAGCAGGTGGATTTTCCAGGGTCAGCTGTTTAAATTTGAGCCCAGAATGGAATGCTGAGCTTTCCCGTGCTGCCGAGGAGGGTAGCACCGAGGATCTGTATGAAGAAGCCAAAAAATGGCCTACTGCGTTGAAGGTTGCTCTTCATGGTCCTCTGACTGGCCAAGAATGGACGAAATGGACGAGGAACAAAAATATTTTGCAGGGAATCGCTTACAGGCGGCAGACTTCTCTATTTTGGGGACAGGTAAGCTATTACGGACAGAGAAGGCGTAAGAGATTATCCATTCCTTATCTAATCTAATCATTACAATACACGAAGTAAGAAATGAGGAAGGTAGTTCTTATTCTCTATTCCTACTATTCATGTTGCGTCAGTATCTCAAAGGTGGGTGCCATAATTAATTACTATGGTGGTTTTCCACAAACCCCCATACCAACACGCATACCTCGTTCTTGGGGACAGAACCGCCAAGCGCAGTGCAGGTACCGCTGTAAGTCTAGCCTGACCGCTCCTGTGATTACGATTGAAGGCGTGTTAATTATTCCAAAAACAGAATGGCAATAACGGCTTGTTCAAAACGCTGTTCATAACTATTATCTCATCTGGGCGGGAGCTTATGCTCGCCAAAGTCCGGGCTCCTCCCCTCTTCTCTGTGTCCCAACGTCCACCATGATGTGGACAGATTTTGATTCGTCAAAGAAAGCGTGCGTGCGTTATTATATCTGGCCGACCTCTGAACAGGGTGCTGAATGGCGGACCCCAGGTACCATTTATAACGCGAATAACCGTGAAGACTTTATAGCAACCATGAGTCATAACACTACCCACTCTCTTAAGTTATTATTTATGCGTCTACAAAAGTGGCCAGCTGGAACTGTAAGCTAGGGAATAAGTTGGGCTAATTATTAGATTCTGTTCTATTCTAGGGAAGGGCAGACTGTATCAGAGAAAAAACAATTGTCCGACCGTTCCTTTATATTCCACCCTAACGATGCTAGAACGATACATTTGTAACGAAGCTTAGCTTGATTGAAGCGACATGCGGAGATACACCTCCTTGTTGCCGGTCTGCTCGTCTAGTATGACATGCTACCCATCCACCATATCGACAGGGATATGGTATGGGCTGACAGGATCATCGTACACTCACCGAAGAACCTGACAGTGAAGGCTCGGAAGGGCTCGGGCTACTTCATGAAATTTATATTCAAGGGCAGGTGTGTTGGCGGACCATTACTGTCACTACCTACCCCGCACCGTACCTATATAGATTTAAGGACGTGACTTGGAGGAACGAGAGGGGCAAGGAAGCACACAGCCAAGCCTGCCCAGAAAGACCAAAGCCGCACAGACCACTCTGGAACTACGGAATACTTACAGAGATAAGGCATACATATATTGGAGAAGGTATGACTCACAAGGAAAAGGCGGGTAGACCAACAGGTTAATAGAGAATGGCAGAATATCTTGGCATATTTGTGAATTTACAGGGGACAGTCTGAACCGTTGAAGGCGACCCCCGCACCCATGGTGAGCAAAAGTCTAAAGGTTCGTCGAGCGGACTTCATTGCTTGTCATGTCAGCACTACCATTCGATTTAAACTTGGGCGATAGACGAGCTTTCTTGCCAACAACTGCAACTGGAGAGAAAATACAACCGTATCAAGCAGAAGTAGCAGCAGAGACAACCATGATTGCATCGACGAAAGGAGATGTAGACCCCGAGAAGCCTATCCATACACACGAAAATATCCAAGAGGGAGGTGTATTGACGACCACCTTAAGAATCGGTACAGACGCAGCAGAAACAGCTGCAAATCCAATCTCGAATGATGATTTTGGGAGGGAAGACGACGAGTACATCAGCGGATATAGGCTTTTTGCCGCCCTCGTCGGTATCATCTCTGCCTTTTTCATCGTCCTTTTGGATTTTAGCATTATCTCGACGGTAGGTACGGAGAAACAAATACAAACTCACTATGTGCCTAGAGTCCTCAATCAAATTGGCCAAATGGCTAACAACCTTATCCCCTCGATTTCGTGGCCTAGGCTATCCCGTTCATTACGAGTGATTTTCACAGATTGCAAGAGTAGGTTTCTTGAATAACCGCTTCTTTCACTATTTCTCCAGATTGAGTCGTTACCGGTAGCTACTAGCCTTTAAAGGGGCTCTGCCCAAAGCCAGGGCATCGATTCGGTGTTTGTAAAACATTACAATTAGAATTGTTTTACTAACATAATTATGAAATAGTGTTGGATGGTATGGAGGTGCTTATCAGCTTTCAAGGTAACTATCCAATGCTCTGACCCAAAACGCGACAACAATGACAACAACAGCAATGAAAAACTTCTCTACAATAGCTAAACCAAAACTAATCCAATTCCGACATCAGCGCGGCTTTACAACCTCTCACCGGAAAACTTTACACCTACCTCAGCGCAAAACGGACGTTCCTATTCTTCATCGTCATTTTCGAGATCGGCTCCTTGCTTTGTGCTGTCTCAACCTCGTCGACGTTCTTCATCCTTGGTCGTACCGTCGCAGGGCTGGGGACCTCTGGCCTGGAGAATGGCGCTTTGACTCTTATTGCCGGGGCAGTACCTTTGCCCAAACGACCTTGTAAGTCGCAGACAGCATATTAAAGCCTTCAATGACACTGTAAAAATCGGTGTTGCTACAATTCAAAAGCTAACCTCTGATTGGTATGCAGTTTATACTGGCATAGTCTTTGCAAGTTAGCATATATAATCCAGTTTAATGAGTAATACGAGCTGATAAAAGACCTCAGTCGGTCAGATCGGTATAGTTGTTGGACCGTTGATCGGTGGCGCTTTGACGCAATACTTAACCTGGCGATGGTGTGAGTAGTTGCTTTCCCCCAACTTAGCATTTGCGTAAACTTCCCAATTTCTGGCTAAGAAGTTATAGGTTTCTATATCAACCTCCCCATCGGCGTAGTTTCCGGCCTATTTCTATTCTTCACACACATCCCAGACGAGACGCTCAAGCCGCCCTTCTCATTTGCTCTGCTCCTGTTACGGTACGTAGATATAAGTGATTGCAGACGGTCAAGTCTCCGACTTGACAACGTTCTATCTTTTGGTAGTGTTGCGGTATGAGCTGCAGTTTAGTTCCGTGACAGCTCCGCAGCATCGTTCCTAATCTCGATCTTGCAGGCTGTGGGCTGTTCGCGCCAGCTACCGTCATGTTTCTCCTCGCGTTGCAGTGGGGGTCAACTGATTATGGATGGAACTCGCCCACGGTTATCGGCTTATTCGCGGGCTCTGGCGTAACTGCGATCTTGTTCTGCCTCTGGGAATGGCACGTGGGCGAGACGGCTCTCATACCTTTTCATCTGGTGAAGGATCGGATCGTGTGGACGAGCACCATCCAGAACTCGTTCCTGTTTATTACTAACTTTGTTGGAGCTAATTATGTCCCTATATACTTTCAGGCTGTCAAAGGCGTTGGCCCGTCGCTGAGCGGTGTTTACACGTTGCCCTCAATCCTGACGCAGTTGTTGTCAATAGTTATCTCTGGCGTTCTTGGTAAGAGTCTACCCCGTGTTGAGGCCCTGGCACACGGAACCATATATAACCCTATGATCGATGAAAGGGGAAAAAAGCCAAAGCTGACTTAGATCTATGGTAGTCGGAAAACTCGGTTACTATCTCCCTTTCGGTGTACTTGGAGGAGCAATAACTGCCGTTGCCTGCGGTCTGATATCGACCTGGAACCCAAATACTTCAACAGCAAAATGGGTCGGATACCAAATCCTATTTGGTTTACGGGGGATGGCACTACAGATAGTAAATTTCCCCTTCAACTTACCAAACAGCAGTCCCGGAGTGTTATTTACACCTACTGTATCAAGATTCGCTAATAGAGAGAAATCAACGTATTACAGGCTGTAATCTCAGTGCAACACGCTGTCACACCAGCCCAGAGCCCAATTGCGATTACTTTCCTAGTATTTGCGCAGAACCTGCTGGCAGCCATCTTTGTCATCGCGGGGAACGCTATATTCACACAGACTTTGATACAACAGATCTCGATTCTGGTTCCGTCGGTAAGCCCTGGGGCTGCACTCGCGGCGGGAGGGGGCGCGGAAGCGGTACGGGCCCTGCTGCCGCCCGGGAGCCCAGAGCTCGATGGGCTGCTGCTTGCGTACTCGAAGAGCATTAACGCCGTCTTCTACCTGTTGGCGGCAGTCGCTGTTGTGTGTTTCGCAGCGGCGTGGGGGATGGGCTGGGTCGATATACGGAAGAAGAAGACACCAGAGACGGACAGGGCATAAGAGATGACTTGGGCGGAGAGATCCTTGCGTATGGTATGGAAGAAAAAACATCATAGATATCTAATTATGCTTCAATGCAATCTTTGTACGTGCGATATTGTATAATAGGTACTTTAGTACCTACTTGCCTGCACTAGCCTAGGGCTAGGAGGTTTTCTGAGAAACTATCACTATGATTATTACGGACTCAAGAGTATAGGTTATATATTTTTAAAATGATTATAGAATGAATGATATCATTATTGTGCGCGTTATATATGTAATACCATTTATTATAATAATGGCAGACCGGTATACATGGCTCCCTAAGGCCACCCCTGTACTATTTACTGTATATCTACTACTCTCACGCGCATATCGTACCTATTCCTTTCCTTACGGGCTTTAGTCTTGTATGAATACTACTCTACCTCAAGCTATCATATATCTTGCACCTGACGTGAGTTTACAGCCGCGTTTTACAAATAAAATCTCATAGTAAGCATTATTACTTTTAATAATTTAATGAAAACAATTCGAATTGTTTAAATTTTCAATTAAATACTATTTAAACTTCACCTAGAAAGAACGGAAGTCTTAACAAACGGGGTGAGAAAATGAAGATGAAAAAGAACGAATGGACCGGCCACTAAAACTGAACTTTTAGGGAAGTTTATTTCTTCTCGGGTCACCATACTGTGATATAGAATCATAAGGATATACAGTCGAAGCACCATCATAGACGGTCGAAGGCTGATAACTTGCCGTGGTATGGGCTGAGTGGCGACTTACATGGCTGGACTGGTCCGAATGCCGGCTCCCAGGGGCACTTATACGAGAAGAATGGTGGGTTGAATGCCGGCTCTTAGGAGCACTAATACGAGAAGAATGTTGGGTCGAATGCCTGCTCCCCGACGTACTAACGTAAGACGAATGCCGGTTCGACTGCCTTGAAGACTGGCCGCTATAGGCTGAAGACGGCCCAGTTGGGTCTCGGTATTCTGATGGACCATAAGCAGAATAGTGGCTTGCGTGACTTGAAGGTTGGTGCTCTGATGTACTATAGGCAGAATGATGACTTACATAACTTGAAGGTTGCTGCTCAGATGTACCACGGGCAGAATGATGGCTGAAGTGACTTGAAGCCTGGTGTTCGGACATACTGTGAGCAGAATGGGGTCTGGCATGACTTGAGCGGTTTCCCATTTCTTCATGGTTCGATCGGCTTGCACGGGAATACTCGGATCCACCGTAATCAGAATACCTGTGAGCTCGGCTTGACGAATGATTCTCCGACCCGCGATGCCTTGAAGACCGAGAGGACCTAGAAGTTTTATGACGCGACTTTGACGAATGAGATTTTCGCCTTTCGGCGTACACGATGTTGGTGTCTCTATCCCGCTTAATCGTTGAGGAGGGGCTCGCACCAACAACCCATTTCATAAATGCGCGAGCCTCGTGACCGCCCATGTTTCGGATAAATTGAAGCTGTATGTGATGTTATTCGATTGCAAGATATATTGGGAGTTACGTAGAGTCCTATAATTATCTCAGTAGTGAGCTTGAACTGCGTGGTCTGAGGTTCGAATGGAATTATTACCCGATTTATGCCACATTTAAAGACGCTCGGCAGGGAATTAAAATATTCCTTGAAAGAATCCGTTTACGCAACTATATATGCGTTTCACTAAGCAAACCATTCCGCTTTAACGTTCTCTTTCTCTTGCGTAGTAAACGAGTCAACAGATTAATATGCAATAATGTCCGGCTCGAATGCGAAAGGCACTATTCATATAATCTTACAATTTTAAATCTATTAAGGAGTTAGGCTTTCAGTGGAAGGGGGCGAACGATCTCACAGCCTCAATTGTGACAACAAAGCGCTAAGAACACTGTGAGCACAATGAGACTATCTTAATAAAACAAAACCATTATACTTTCTATATATAGTATGATAAAGCCCGACGACGCCTCAACAATAAAGCTTGGGGAAAGGTAGTCAATTTTATGATGAAAGAGATATTGGAGGCCTTTATTGTGCCAGCAAGTCTTTCTAAGTTAATTTCGTGTTTCATAAGTCTAGACTACATTTTAACATGTCTTGAAAAAGTTGCTCTACTATCATAAGTAGTGTGAAACCGGAACTCTAGATATAAAGATAGACGGGAATAAGATACAGTTTAAGGTTACTTCAGGATAATAATACTAAGGTATGGCCAGCGTTAGATCCACTTATGCAGGTGCCTCTGGTCAGAGCCACTTCGCAGAGCGACACACCCTCACACATACACTCCACGATAAAGACATCAATTTATACCCATTTTCTAGCTTCATTTTTTATGTGCAGATGCATAAAACATTAGCTTCAGTATCGCATGCTCCAATTAAGACCGGGGGCCGACGGTCCCGTGCTAATAGCCGTAGTGGACCGGTCACGGCTTCGAAAACCCGACCTACTGTGGCACTTCCCAAAACGGCAACCAATTCCTGATTGGTCGAGCTTTGGTAACACACGTCGTCCACCTTTCCGTATAAGATGATTGGTTACTAGACTTGACTGACGTACTTGAGGCTATCGTCGAGGAGGTCTGTTGGACTTTAAATCCGGTAAACCCATAAATCCGCAATGCTTCACTGCGGAATAAGATAGAAATAGATCATAGTTATGCTGAGAAGTTGAATATAAATAGGAGTGCTCAAGCGCGTCTCATATTGGATCAGGACAACCAGCAGTCAACGAGTCGTTCGTTTCCTTATCGTCACATCTTCGCGTTTTCACCTACTTCCATACTAGTCGACAAGACCTTGTCCCCACCATGCCGGCCACAACTCACCCAGAATTCAACGCAAATACCGAGGCGCTGGAGGTCGCCAAGGCCTTCAGTGAGGGCGTTCGTGGAAAGACGGTTCTTGTGACGGGTGGCAATCCCAACGGTATCGGGTTCACTACTTGCCAGGCATTCGTAAGTTCTGCCCGGGCTCAGAAACCTCCCATGAAGGCCTAATAGTTTGCTCACGACCCCTGCCTTCCAGGCATCGCAATCTGCTGCACACGTCATCATTGCGGGCCGTACACCGTCCAAGGTCGAGAAATGCATCGAGCTACTCAAGGCGCAGTACCCCAACGTAGATTATCGCTCTCTCATCGTGGACCTTTCCAGCCAGAAGTCCGTCAGGGCAGCAGCTTCGGAGGTTCTATCGTGGGCCGACGTCCCCACACTCGACATCATCGTCAACAGCGCCGGCGTCATGGGGATCGCGGAGCGCACGCTCAGCGAGGACGGGATTGAGATGCACTTTGCGACAAATCACATCGGACATTGGCTACTGACGTGCTCTCTCATGCCCAAGTTGATCAAAGCGGCAGAGAAGAACCCCAAGGGAGCCACGCGGGTAGTCAACGTGTCCTCCGCCTCGCCCATGAGGGCCCCGATGCGATGGAGTGACATCAACTTCGAGAAGCTGAACAAGGACCTACCCGCAGACGAGCAGCCGAACTACGACTTCATCGAGGCCTGGGGGTACAAGGACGTCCGGAACAAGGCGTACGTGGGCCTCGATGGGTACAACATAAGCAAGGTCGCGAACGTGCTGTTCGGCGTCGGCGCGAACCAGCGCCTGTACGAGAAGTACGGCATCTTCACCCTGGCCGTGCACCCCGGCGTCATATCGACGGAGCTGGCGCGGAACTTCCAGCCCGAGAACATGGCCGCCATCGGGGCCATGTTCGACTCGGGGCTTTTCAAGTACCGGACGCAGGGCGCGGGAGCCGCGACTAGCCTCGTTGCGGCGCTGGATCCGAAACTAGGCCCTGGCGGGACTAAGGATGGTAAGGAGAATTACGGCGCGTACCTCGATGCTTGCCAGATCTCGAACCGAGCTCTGCCTGGCGCCGTGTCGAACGCGGGGGGTGAGAGGCTTTGGAAGTTGTCTGAGGGGCTGGTCAAAGAGAAGTTTGAGTGGTGAGATGACGGCAGTGTTCATAGTCTCAGGCCCCCTTGAAGGCTACTGCTGATACTGATGTATATTTAAAATTGAGTCCATAGACATTGCATCTACACGTTTATACACAATCTGGGTAAGTCGGTAACTTCGTATGTACGATGGCTTAAAAAGGTCATGCAATTTCGCCTGGCAAGTACCGATTTCGGATGCCGAACTCCTCTCACTCTATAGCTGTCATTGAAATAAAGTGAGATATTAGCAATTGGGGAGTGTCTAGAAGTGGCTGGGTAGACGACCCTCTTTGCTGTTCGTATTCTTCTCGTCAGATCTATAATACATGTTATCCCGAGCCTAGTTTTGTCGCCCTACGGCTGAAACGCGAGCCGAACGGTAGCGTTCCAGAGAGTGGCATGGCCGATAAAACGATTCGCGGTCATAGTATTGAGGAAGCACTGCATCGATTGACTATGGGCTTGTGGGTAGCAATGCTATAGATAAGAGAAACGGAAGAAAGAAGGGGGGAAGTGGAAAAGAGCAAGCAGCTCTTAACTGGCACGGCGGCCACCTATCTAGATAGAGGGCTAGACAAAGCCGGGGAAGAAGCCTAAGTATAGGGGGCTCAATCGCGTGTGGTATAACGTCATATTGCGGTAGTGCTCAACGTATCGTCAAAAGCAATCATGCGATGGAAGCTTAAAACAGCCGTAATTGTCATCGCGCGGTTTATTTTGGACATTGTTTAACAACTAAATACAACCCTGCTGAAGGTGAAACTACCTAAAACATGACATCTTTACTCATCCGTTTCGTCGAATATATCGCCAACGTCGAGTTCCACGGACCTCATCTCCTGAGTCTTCATACATATCACCGATATACATGTTGTCCTCCTCGTCACTCGGGTGCTGGATGTCTTCCAACTCCAGATCGATGAAATACACAGTCTGTTCATCTAACATGCCCTCGACGAGTTTAGCGATGACCTTCACCAAAGGTCTCTCCTCGAAGTCCCTGAGCAAGACACTTTGAGGTCTCCCAAAGCTCCGTCTCGCATCCATTTTCATATTCACAAAGTCCCACCGGCCGGGTTCCCTCCACGGGAGCCCCTCCGCGTCCTCCTTGCCTCGTATGACGATCCAAGGCTCGAGTTCTTCATTGCATTTCCCGAACGCGACCATGAACCACTCCCCTGCCATCTGGAGCTTGCCCACTAGGTCATTTCCTTGCATGGCTGGGGAGAAATACGCGAAGCCGTTGAATTGGTCGATGCCTTGCGTGTGCAGCATATATCCTGTTTGATACCAGCTCCCTTTCGGCGAGATTGGCGAGGCGAAGAATGGAAAGTCCTCGGCGCTGACGGAAAGCGCCGTGTTAAAGTTCTGCCGGAACACGAAGGCATGGCGATGGCTCGTCTCAAGATCCCTCGACCGCAGGGCATCGAGCTGCTTAAGGATGTATATGCTCGTCTTTTGATAATCCGATGGGCCACCCACTGGGGATGTGTTCCAGTAATAATTATTGGCTATAACACGGCTATAAACATCGCCGCCGTGGTGGTGGATATAAATACCGATCGGGTATTGCCCGAAACGGGTCGCGCAGTTCAGTTTGAGGAAATGGTCTCTGTCTGGCCCCGAGGGCACGTCCGCGGTGATGCGCACCCCTTTATTAGTCACTGAATATTCGGGACTGTACGCCGTGCTATCGATCAGCTCCACGTCACCGCAATCGCGGAACTCGGCCGGACTTCTCGCGAAGATGCCGTGGTACTTCTGGTCGTTCGGTATCGCCTTCCACGCGAAGATACTCAGGTCATTCGTTTCCTTGGCGATCTCCTCCTGCAGTCTAAGGAACGCGCGTTCCCCTTCGCCGTATAGCATTGGCATGTTCACTCCGAAGATGCCGATTAGGCAGTACGCCATATCCTCGAGGCGCGTGGTCTGCCGGTTGGCGGCCCACGACATCCGCTGCGCGACGGGGAACCGGTGAAGACCTTCGGGGTTCTCCAGCACATCAATTCCGATCCCCGAGGCTTCCGCGATCAACTCTTTCAGATCACTCTTCGTTCCGCGGAATCCCCAGTCGCGGTCGTAGAACTCGACGTGACGCGGCGCCAATAGCTAGATGACATGTATATTTAGCCCGGTGTCCCACCACACTTGTAGGGAAATGTTACCTCTTGCAATGTCCACCCGCGCGTGAACCATCGACAATTCCGAAGGGACTGTTCGATGGGCACTTCCGTTGCGACTGGCAGGTCTGCCAGCCAGGCGTAACAGACTTTGGCATTTCGATACCATTTGAACATAGCTGTGCAACGCGATCATCAGCTCGTTTCTTGGAGAGCGTTCCCACAATAAGGCAAGATCCGTTTTCTTTTCCACGTACAATTAATAGCTTCCGTGAGTTCGGCACTGCTTGTCTTATCGATGCAGCACGTATCTACCCAAACATACGGGATACTGTCACGGAGAGCGAGCTTGCACGTCGCTGCAATCTTGCGGAAGCCCTTGAAACGATAAAGGTGCCTGTCGGAGCCCGTGAAGTCCTGGAATGTAACCTCCTCATCCTCCCAGGTGTGAGACAATATGGCATACTTTAAAGTCTCGGGCTGCACATCTAGAAACTCCTTTAACACTAGGGTTTCAGCGTTGATGAGCTTCATGGTGACTAACGATCAAGCGGATACTGGCATAAGGTTATCTCGTAAAAGCTATCTTGCTGTATATTGCGGTCGTGTGAGATTTGGGGCGCCTAAGACAAGGCAGTACACAAGGCAGAAATTCGCCGATCGGGGTCTCATATCATGACTTAATAGGGAAATGGTTCCTGATAGGCTTATGATAGGCTTATATTGGGCGACACATAGCATAAAAAAAGACAATTTGGTTATTATAAAAAATATCAAATAAGACAATTTGGTTATTATAAAAAATATCAAATAAGACAGGAGACTCTATGTAAATAAATACAAAAGAAGAAAAAAGAAGAAAGAAAGGAATAAGAGCAAAACGTACAACACCGAGGATTCGCTGGTCGTCACCGACCCAACTACTAATTCGGCTCTCACTGGCTTATCTATGGGGGAGCGGACGGGACCCCGAGCTCTCCAGTGGATATGGCCGTACGTGAAAGATGAATGGTTTGTAAAGATTATAACCGTGCATTCAACATAGACGGTGCTACATCTGGCCTAGGTAACGCGAATATATATCATTAAATTCAACTTGAAATCTAGGACGTGCGCTGTCAAACGAAACAGATGTGGCCCATGTAGCTTGACAGACGCAATGGTGCGATACAATTAATACAACTCTCGCACCTCGTTGCTTCCTCTGCGTCGAATTTTATTACTTAAACATCATCGAGCAAGCTAGGCGTTAAATTGGCAGGGGTGCCAAGAACGCTTCGAACAGCGTTCATGAACACCATTGTCATTGCTTGTCGCTACTACTTTACGCAAGAGCAGCCAATCCACGGATGATCACTGAAAAGTTCGCAAGTTCAGACGTCACTTTAACGCGTCCATCGGTGCCATCCTGTGCCTAATTAAACAGTCAGATCAATAGATCAATAACTCCCGCCGAGCACTGTCCAAAGCTGATCCCATATAGGTATTTTAGTAGCCGTTGCGACGCAATGATGTGAATTAGTTGCATTGCACATCTATGTTCTCGCTGCTACGTTGGGGCTTTTGGAAAGGGCTTACTCAGCTCGCTTCCGTTTTATGCAAGCACTATATGCGAGATGAAGTCATGCAATAATCTTGAAGGTACTAAGCATTCCCTATCCTGTCAACAAACTATAACCGACATACGTCACCTCATTATGTGAAGATAATGAGAACGTATAGTACGTTGGGATGTATTATTCCTAGGTAGCGATCGCTTCGACTACCGCCGTCTGTCTCCTCCGATGAGAGTGTATATGTACATGATTTCCCGCTTGTCCTATTATATGGTTTATCCACATGAAACTGGTAGTAGAGATATGCTATGCGTATTGGCTGTGTGCCTTATGTACGCTTTTGTCCTCTCCGTTCCGTGATGGCCAACCGAGAGCATACTTTTGATGAATAGAACACCGCGACTTAAAAGGGACAGAAACAAACACAAAAGCCGGCGCCGCCTATCCGCAATCCGGGTAATCCTGCTGTAATCCCCGGTAACACCAATTGAAACAAGATACATTCCCCGTCTAAACTAACAACCAAGAGGTGTAACAAAGGGTATTGAGTGTGATGCAATGCTAAAAGTTAAGAAAAATCTCCTATCCTGATCGTCGCTTCGTAAAGAAAGTATGTGTGGTATTTAGAGATGATAGAGGTGGGACAAAAGGAATGAGGTGGATAAAACATTTCCCAGAAGGCCGCGCGTGGAGGCGTAAATACCGATCTCTGTTGAAGATGTGGTTGGTAGGCGTGTCTAGAACCCTGATATACGGCGAACTTGACCGAGGGGTTGGCCAAAATTACTGCTCTTCCTTAATTTCAGTGGAATTTCCTCCTCGACATCATCAAGCCCATCTTCCACATGGCTGTCGTTGTTAGGCACAGTTGAAAGAGTAGGCTCGAGACTCGTCAAGTGTTTTCTTAGGCCCTCTGACACTCCGGGTTCGTTGAGGACCGATGGCGTTGCATCAGTTGCCTTGACTGCTTCCAGTTTATCCGACAACCTCCTAAGAAACACCTCGTCGGCTGCTGGTCGATTTCTGAGACACAGCGGTCCTTTTAGCGCCGGATCGTCATCACTGGGTTCAAGTATAGCCTCCTCTGACACATCGGCATCATAGTAGAGCTCTGGAACCTCGTGACTCTCCCGGTCGGCATCAGGAATGACTGGCGGGTAGCTTTGATCCTGTTCTTTGTCCGTCTGGGCCATTTTCGAATCATCGAGGCTTGTTGGTGTAGACGTCCCGGTGCTGCCAGCGGTATTGGTGGTGGTAGACTCCAAAGTCGGGATTTGAGAGAATGACATGGAATGGTTTGGTGTATGTCCAGCATGCATCGTGAGTCTGCGGTGCTCGGGAGCTAGCAAGGCTGCCTGTGTCATTACGGCAGGTGAGGCTTTGGGTTGCTGTTCAGCTAAGCCTTGCGCCGGGTTTGGCGGAGATCCTTTAGCAGGTGCGCCTGTAGGAGATGATGGTTTTCCGTCATTAAACGTGGGTTTTTGAATCGCGGGTGCTCTTAGCCGAACTCCTTCAAGTCCTGGAATAACCTCGTTGATATCAATTGACGGAACTCGCTCTTGTTCTTGGCGAGTAGCCGCATTGCTCGGCGAAGTACTCTGCATTCGAGGATCGAGTGGCACGAAGGGGTTAGACTCTGGTATAGTAAACCCTCTCCCAAGTGGTAGACTATTCGGCGAAACACCGTCAGATGGAGTCCGAAATGTGCTAGTAGATTGACCAATAGTTCCCGGGCTGCCAGAACTGCCTGATCTACGGTTTCTTAAAATCTTTTCGATAGTCCCATCGATGAATGCGCCGGGTTTACCCGCACCATTCTGTTTATTTCCGAGCAGCTTGGCCAGTTTAGCCACGTCGGCCTCGGCTGTTGCAGTCCTTTGTTTCCAGTCCGAAATCTCATTCTCCAATTTCGTCTTTTGCTCCGTCCAGAGTAGCCGCTCTTCGTCCATCATGTCCCGTTCTTCCCGAAACATCTCCTCGGCTCGAGCACGACTAGCTTCCAAATGCGCACGTTCAGCTTGCCAGTTTTCTTGTAATCTCCGATTATATTCTTCTCTGCGTTGAAGGAGGATCGCGGTTGTCTGAGGGCTTAGATGCTCGAACGGCGACGTAGCGCCGGGGTTGGTAGGCGCCATGGATGGCGATGTGAGGGAAGAACCCGGTGTTCTCCTTGCAGGGGTCGAGAGGGAGTGATGTTCCGACGTAAGAGATTGCTGGGAATTGGATGCTGCTGCGAGGGACGATGGAAGAGCGTGATTTGTAGGCGGTAGCTTGATACTATTCGAAGAATCAAGAGACGGGTGGTTCAAAGAGTTGGGCAAAGATAAAGGTGATATCATAGAGTCTGGCCGGTGGTTGAAGCGGGGGATAGGAGCCATGGAGCGATCGAAAGAGTCAAGACCACCCGAGGGCAGAAATGAATCGGAAGGCAGCCTCGTCATGGCGAGCATTGTCGGGCGAGCGCCGTGCGGTCTGAGGCAGGGCGAAGAGGAAGAGGAAGAGGAAGCGGAAGCAACCCCGACTTAATCAGGCTGGAAGTTGGAAGTTGAATGAAGGTTCGAGATTGCAGACGGGGCCCACGAGAGCCGAAGCTTGGGCGGAGGTTTCCGTTTCCTGTGCTGTGCTATACTGTGCTGTGATCGAGGCAGCGCTAATAGTAGGGGCCGAAGTCTGAAAGGCGTGCAACAATTGTCTTCGGGACGATAACGGGGTTCAGGTGTCGACAGCAGGATCTTGGGCCGACGACCAGTCACGAACCAGTCACGATAGTGGGTGGGTTGTGGGTAGTTTACTTCAAGCAGCCACACGACAATGAGCCGGCGATGCTGCCGAGGGGTTGACGAGTGCTACCGTAGATGGAAAAACCCGTGGCACTATCAACGCTAAGTTCGGGATTGTATGTTTGTATTGCTAGGCACAGGTTGGTGGACTAGTATGGGGATCTGGCGCTGGCCGAGGAAGAGAGAGTAGGTACAGTAGTCGAGTCTCGAGGCGCATAAGCGGGTAAAGCCAGAAGAACTGGCGGGTGTGACGTATTCGGCTCTTGCTCGTGTAAGTCGCAGACTACCGGGCCACACAGAATGCGAGGACTCTATGGGAACAGCAACAACAGCTGGGCATGTATGCAAATCGGAATCTATGGATAGTTCACACCAACAGATATTATTCACCACCTTCACGTGCTGAGGAGACATGTATGATGTGAAGGAATCGAGGCAAGAAAAGAAGATGGGCATGACGGAGAGATGAGAGAGATTACCCCCCCTACAGCCGTACCCTAGACGGGTAGGTCGTGTGTGTGCTGTGCGCTGTAGGCTGTTAGTGCCGTGTCACTATGTCACCACTAGCCAGTTGGACGCGCCCGAATTGGGGTTATTTCCAGGTTGGGCAATGGGTGGGCCCGATTGAGTAAGGCCCCCAACGAAGGTCGACAGGGGGCGGCACGGAGCCACGGGTTCTGCCACGGCTTGACCAAAGAGGAGCGCCCTCGAATTACGTGATTTAATTCGCTTGTTATGTTGCGTCGCTTTTCAGGTAACTCGACTTACTGTCTCGATGTCGGCAGGTAGAAAGAAAGCCAATGCACTCACTATCCTATACGGCACCTTCATCTTCACAACTCATGTACCGTAGCCCGACTTCGCCAACAAGTGCTGGGAAGCCCCATAACGGCTACGTGGACATTGCTAGTGCTCGGAATCTTCAGTCGGGCAGCATCTGTCCGGATAGGTAGTCTAAAGTTAGACTGGACTACTGGACTGCTTACTTACTATACTTGCAGCGGCTATAGATGGCGTACTGTACTGTCTCAGTCTGTATGCCGTGTCTTAGTATAGGCTCTTAGATGTTTCAGCTGCCAAATAGTCGAGCTGTAGTCACCCGCCTTCGCGAGCCATTGCCCAGCTGAATAAACTCGGTTTGCCTGCAGTATCAGATAAGCATCTCGCTCTATACAGCGAGATGCATCAGGTTGCCTCGCACAGCATCTGATAGTGAGTGAGCGAGGATGCCGATCGCCAATGGTTGGCCGTTGTGACCGGGTGTTCGTTCAGCCAGCCTGGTTCACCACGTCGGCCAATCGGCTGCCTCCTCGACGTGCTCACGATGATGTGCCAGCGTGGCAGACCAACCAACCCCGTCATCGATCTTGCCCGGCGGCGCCCAATCCCACTGCACAGATGGTATTCGCGACCTACCACAGCAAGTGATATCTAGTTTCATCGTCAGATAGGAACGGCCCGCAAAACCTTGACTGAGATTTGAGACAATCGCCATCCTTTGCTCGTGCGGTGAATAAAGTTGGTCTTAGTGGGAGTTGGTACTTACAGTAGGTAGCCTACAGCACTGTATGTACACGGGCAGACATGGTGTGCCCGCGGCGAATCAGCACCGAGCTTGTCTTGGCTTAAATACAATACTGTACAGTACAATAGCAATGCTGCATCAGCATAAGTACAGTATGTATCTACCCCACAACGCACACGACACCCTCGTTTGGCAGGGACTCTCCCCGTTGTTCCGCAGCTGGGCCGTGGGGCAGTAGACCTAGACCCGTCTTGCTTTGAGACGCTTCTCGCTGCCGCTACTTCTTGTGAACTAACAAAAGCGCTCGTCCGAGAGAATTGCCCGGGCGAAGGGGAATCATTACACTATAACAGCACATTCCCACACTATATTTCGAACGACGTCGGACGCCGTTCGACGTTCAACAAGATCTGAATTTCCAACGATCCAGCTGGCCAGATCTGCAGGGACCTCCACGGGGACCTTACACACTCCACTCACACTCAAGCCAATTTCCCATGTACGGAGCAAAACCCCGACTCACCGCCGAGCCGAAGAGGTGCGATTTTCATACCGGGCAATTCCAGAGACCGTTGAGGACTACCCCAATCATCGAATCCATGTCGATTGGACCCCTAAGTTGCACACTGTCTAGGATAGGCCACGCGAAGGTTGGCCCTTGTCAAGGGCTTTCTGTATTAGCGCTGCTCATGTGACGAGCCCTTGGACCCTTGGGTTCGGCGTCTAGACTTGGTCTTCTGCTATACGCACAGAGGGCGAAGCAGGTACCAGGTAATATGATCGAGGATTCGGCCCTGGTATCGCACACCTGGCTCGGCCCTTTACTTTCTTTCATTTTTGTGACTACACTGCACTAGGTAGGTACAAGTATTAATAGTGAAAAGCAGAAGATTCCCAGGCCGAGCCAATAGAATCTCCCTCTCTTTCCTTATTCCTTAGGACTAACAAGTTCCCGAGTCCTGCCCAGAGGCCACGCAGCGGGGTCTTGTCAGTGTTTTGGCGGCTGCCAGTCAAGTCAAGTGTGCAGCAGAATTCTCCAAATACCCACATTGGCCAGGCTCCATGTACCCCTCACGAGCCTTTGAGTCTAGAGCGAAAAATGTTCTCGGTGCAGCTATGTGCGATATCCTCTCCGAGCATAGGAATAATGTTGACGCGGGGTTATCCAATAGGAACATCAGTCGCTACTCCGGAAAGTCGCCCAGTCAGCGGCATTAAATGGTCTGCCATCTCAAAATAAATACAAAAGTGACTGCATAAAGACCTGAGCCAATGACCCTGAAGCTGCTCATTGAAACGTAAGTCGATTGGTCAATGAAATTCGACGTGAGCGGAGAACTGCCCGTGCTCAACGGCGTTCCCTTCGGTTATGGATTACTTACATCTACCACCAAGTTTGACCCGCTTACATCAAGCAGGCAGTCATGGGGCTCTGATCACGACGACGATGCCTGGGTTAAAGCAGCAGCTTATGTTAAGCACGTACCGTACAACACGAGACTATGTCCGTGTCATTTTTCGAATAGCTGGGCTCTGTAAATCTACACATGTGATCGATCCTTATAACAGGGAATGCCAACTTATGAAAGCTTACTCTATTTCATAGTCGGGTCCTTCTTTAAGCATCAGCCTCGCAGCGAATACTACTACTGAGATACTACCAAGAAGCTCACGGTTCAGCCGTGATATCACCGTTGGTGTCTATGTATGACCAGCTCACTAATTATAAAATCGCGGAATATCTTGACATGGAGTCCAATCCGACCAAAGCGCCATGTCATTCTGTTCGTTGCCATTTTCCTAAAACACTAGCCTGTATCATACATTTTACGTCAATGGTATAACTATCAAGTTCGTACCAAGCAACCTCTACCCAGCCGTAGATGTGGTGGGAGTCATTTATTAGTAATTCAAGATGTTTAGAAGAGTCGTAGGCAACGTGTAGTATACTTACCCCTTATGCCCCTCCTACAATGACGTATATATTTTAATAATTAATTTTACGCCAGTCAGCTTGCGTTTGTATTTCCTCCGAAGTAAATAAAACTCTGTCATCTTGTAAAGCCTGAAGCTACACAACAGCGAGCTTTTTGTATACGGACCGGCCTGGGCCACACAGTTGTGTTAGGCCCCTTCTGGATATATCTTGGATTTGTACTAGAATAGAGTGACGTTCGGACATGGTATTATCCAAGCTCGGCCTAAGTGCTATCTTTGCATTCTAACACGCGAGCAGTTGTATCCTAATATGCTTGAGGGACTGTCGCTAATACGGATGTATGGTAGGGTCAGAATGTCTATATATATTTTAGAAATTGACCACGCTCTGCCTCTAATGCTTTTGAACAGTGAAGCCCAGAATCGATACAAGGTGACCTGCCATTGCTAATGTAATTATCGTGTCATGAATTTAACCACTACGTTCCACAAGTAATCAAGAAGCTTTGGAGCCCCGATTTCAGGGTGTTCTTGTACTATGATTAGCGACGCTGCGGCTTCTTGGATTTCTGCGTCAAAGTTCATCCAGTAATCTAATAAGGCATAATAGTTCAAACCCTTTTAATATCTATACTACTTCCCTATCATTGTCAGCGGGAGGGCGAATATGAAACGCTTGCTTAATTAGCTTATAAGTCAGCAGGGGGGGTCACGGGCCATGGCATCGCGGGCCACCCATCTCCCATACAAATCAACCAAATCCAACACCCTATATAAAATCAGGGAAAAATCGTAAAAATAAGCGGTTAGTAACATACGAATTAAAAAATTCTAGATAATTATATATATTTATCTCGATTTTTTTAATTAAGCTATAATTTTTAAAAAATTAATTTTCTATTTTTACTGTTAGTGCACTAAGGTGTACTAGCAGATCTGTGTATAGATCGCTAATAAATTTGCTAGCACTGTACGCGGGGTTGAGAAACTCTACGTTTTGAAACATTTTTAAAAAAGGAACTAAAGTAGAGACGTATTTTTTTCTATTTTTATTAAAATAATATAAATCAAGTAGTATTTTAATTCGAAGGGTTTTTATTTTTACGATTTTTATTAAGCTTGTTAGCTGAAAGGTTATATGATTTTGTAGTAGTTTAAAAAACGTAATTTTGTATAGGGCTTGGTACAGTAGATCCACTATATAGATTCTCCATATAAAATTACGTCTTTTAAACCACTACAAAATCACATAACCTTTCAGCTAACAAACTTAATAAAAATCGTAAAAATAAAAACCCTTCGAATTAAAATACTACTTAATCTATATTATCTTAATAAAAATAGAAAAAAATACATCTTTACTTTAGTCCCGTTTTTAGAAATGTTTTAAAACGTAGAGTTTCTTAACCCCGCGTACAGTGCTAGCAAATTTGTGTGTAGGTCGCTAACAAATCTGCTAGTGCACCACTTTATACTACGTTATATTAGCTACAAAATTAGATTTACAACGGATTACGAGGCTAGAAAAATTAAGATAAATATATGCAAATATTTAGACCTTTTGGCTTCGTATTCCGGCGGTCGCTTATTTTTACGATTTCTATTCGATTTAATACGAAGTGTTGGATTTGGCTGATTTGTATGGGAAATGGTGGCCCGTGAGGCCATGGCCCGTGACCCCTACTGCTGACTTATAATACTCTACGTCGCAATATTTACCAGAACGCGGGCTCACGGCCGTACTCCACGGTCTCCCTTTATTCCGAACTGTCGGTTGCACTACTTCCCCAACCAGGCCACAAACGGGGTGAAAGGGAGGACACCGCTTCAACACTGTAACTAGTGCCATTTGATGAAAACCAGTACGTCGCAGAGCCAATAGATTAGTCGCTGGAATCAGGCTTGAATGGGCGCTTGCTACCAGTCAACCCTGTCCCACCAGCTCGCCGCAGTTAAGGGAGCAGAAGCACTCAGGTATAAAGCTTAGCAACTACTCTGAAAAATAATGAGTGATCGATCTGCGACAAATAATAACACAATTAGTAGCACAGACCCTGTGTAACGAAGACAACACCAAGCATGCTATACACGAACTTCCTCCTCGGCCTCCTTTGGGCTATCGGCGCTTGTGCTAGATATGTAAGAGAGCCGCATAAGCTATGACACTCTGTGAGGGGATGATGCTAACTCAATAGGCTCCGCAAAATATCCAAGGGGCTCATAGAATCAGCCATGATTCTTCTATGGACGAGACAATCTCGTCGCGAGACCAGTCTAAGGGGCTAGTAAACCCGTCTGAGTCAACGCGTAGCCAGATTGACCGCCGTGATACCGTGAGTCCACTTACCACTTTGCCCCGTGCTTCCATACTATTCTACACAACCCATTCCTACCTAGACAATTTTATACATCAAAATTTCCGAGTCATAAAACATGCAAGGAATCGCGAAATACATCATCTTCTACGCTTCATATCCCGTCCTATGGTAGACTCTCCGCTAATTATAAACAGTACCCCATAAACTGCCACCTGCACAACTGGCCGTCCGCCTCCGTCGACTCGATAAAGGAAGCCTACAGCTGGTTCTACCAGCTCTGGGCCCCGCTGGAAGCCGACGCGCAGCAATGCCGGCGGATCGCGTGCTTTGGTACCTCGGCAGTATGGCTGTGCGCCGACAGTCTCGACTACAAAAATATAAACAGCGTGAGGATTGCCGATAAAATGAACGACCTTCTCGATGGCGATCATGGATGCCTCGATGCAGATAACACAAGTATGGTTCAGGGACAGGTGAGTCTATTTTCATTCTTTATACCCATTCTCCCGGCACTAGTAGTTGGTAGAAGAGTCGTAAATATCTTCGATGACTACTATAGATGTAGTAGGCGATGTTATGTTCTCCTCTACTTTGGAACAGGTGTCTGTCTGCCTTGCGAAACGAGAGCCGGGGCTAATAACACGATCTTTTTAGGTTTTCACCTCCGAGGGGTGGTGCGTTCTTGTCCGCGGTGGTGAGGATTGTTCGGCCGACGTGCCAGAGCAGCCAATATTCTACTAATGTATCACAAGTAAATCGAGTCGTGGTTTATGAAGGGGAGTTGGTAATAGATATTAGATCAATACCGAAAGACTAGTCCACCATTGAAAATGTTAGGCGTTGTTTAAGACAATCTTTGTAGAACATATATGCGTGTTTATGATATTCTTATTAGCCAGTTACGTCTAAGTAGGATGAGGGGTTGTATTTAATGATTGCTCTTCATTTTAGGGAAATAGTAGTTACCAAGATAGTCTATGCTTCATAATTCCATTCATCCTCTATGTCTACATCTGGTTAGAGGGGACGATGTGGCCCGACTATATCCTTGGGGAAACAATCTCGCAAGCGAAGCTGACCTGGGAGGAATGAGGCGTCTGACTGCGTAAATCAACGGTAGGGGTTGGCGGCAAACCCGGAATATCTGCTCTTCCTCGTAGGTCCAAATATTGTCAACGGTGGTTGTAGGCAACATTTGGCGGATTTCGCCCAAGGTCTTAGGTTGTCTTGCTGCGAGCACCTTTTGCCCCTGCCGGCCGACTTGGATAGCACGATTGGTTCCTCTTTGGGTTGTCTATTCTAAAGTAACTATATATGTTGCATATCTACACGAGATATAAAATGAAGCCAAAACTCCATGTTGCTGCTGTTATAATTTATTCAGAAGCTATTGCCAACTGGTCTTAGATTGCGATTATTTCATTCCCACGACGTTATCGTCTTCTGCCTGCAGATTTTAGTTACCGATCTTTACCTACACCATTCTCATCCGGCCGCAACTTGCCATTCGAAATATCTACTACTACTACTAATACGCTCAAGCAGGAGGTGGAACACCAGCTGTTCTGGCTGGAGTATTTATACTAGACCCTATAGTGTCAAATGGCTAGTTAGTAGCTACTATACAATGTAGACCTTAACTAACTGACATGCTAACCTGCTCTAGCATCGATGCCGTCGCTGTACAACTCCCACAAGGTTCAGAAGAGGCACGTCTACTGGGCGCCGGTCACGGTAAATCAATCATCCTTGTCGCCCGGCCGTCTTCCCGGAGCCGTACAAGACCACCAAGCGATCCTTCGACAGCTATATGCTAACGCTACAACGACGGGCGCATACGTCGGCGTACAATATAGGATTGTGATCGCTCCTTAAATAAGGAGGTGGTTTTCGTTTAGTGAAAGGCAACTTTGACTGTAGATGAGCTGGGTTGGCAACTTGGCTTGAATTTTAATTAATCGAGTTGCAATATTGTTCACCGATTGACTAATGACTGAAAGGCACACCTTGTCAAGAAATTTAAGTAGGGGTTATGCAAAGACTTCTCGTCGTTACGCGGAGATCGATCTGACGTCTGCTACATACATATATGCCCTTTGTTCTATAGATCGTGATACGCCGAATCGTTTTCGTCGTCCAGATTTGTGCGGAACAAATGCAATTATTTCCCCCCAGCAGGTCACTGACATTCTTAGTTCCCATTGTAGCAGGTAGTAAGGCGTATTACTCTCAACGCATTCAACTGCCCTTTACAGCAACGCGCAGCACCAAGAGTCAAGACAGTGGGCTCAACCATATTTTTCGAGTTGGCGGCCCAAAACGACAGCATGCTGTGCCGCGGACCAGAAATTTTTGTCACTTCCATAAGCTGGTTCCGGTTCTAGCTCTGGCTTCAAATCTGAACAAGAAGCCTGGGTAGTGAGTGGTGACTTGCCTCTGACAATTTTAGACTCGGCATTGTTCCTCACAAAACTTCATTTTGCCCCTAAAATGCGATAAAATGGTTACCGGTATATCTTGAATGCGCTTTGTCCAGGTGAAGCTCTCAAATCCCATGACGCTTCCTGTCCAGGGCCGTCGAAACTCTGAATAACAGTATAATCCCGAACACTACTAGGTAAGGGTCGCTTAGTTGGAAAGACTCAGACCTTTATATAATTAGCGAAGTTCTACATTATACCCACCCCAGGGTACTTTTTGGCCCCTTGTGTACTTGGCGCTTCACAGAAATCGCTACTGAGGCCATCATCCTAATCAAAAGCCAACCACAAGATAATTAACGGGGCCATTTTACGTCTTAAGGAGATGCCCGGAATGTGATCCGATTAGCAGCAGGGAACAATATGTGCACATTTCTCGGCTATCTATATCCCATCCCCTGTACACATATTTGAAGGTGTTCTCGGAACAACAACTATACAGGGCTGCAGTCGCTTGTTTGTATGAGGTTGCTGGTGGCGTAGCAAAGATTTTAGCTGTTTGAAGACCTCTGACCCACCAACAAACCGGGGAGCATTGGGATACAATACAATAACTATTGCGCCTAATGTAGACGAAGCTATATTGAAGATTCCTAGTTATATAGCCATAGGAGGCTCTTCTCTCTATATTGTCCCACAGGCGTACGAGAAGACTTTTATTCCACAAGGTTTAAAGGTTTTCGGTGTTGATACCAGAACACTCTCCATTCTGCTATAGAACCCAAGGCCAGAGAGACCGGCGTAACGGGGCTGTCTCAACAGACCTCGTTTGCTTTTGGTGCTATAGGTGCACCACAGGATCTATTACGTGTATTGCTACTGTTCTGCAAAACAATACCCACCAACGGCAGAGCTCTCAGCACTTGGCAGGATAGCGCAGCGCTGAAGCAATGTGTGCGGAATTCTAGAGATATCCATGAAAATATTCGAATACATACCTTTAACCTCTAAACGAGAGCTGAGAAATATGTAGACCAAAATACAGAGGTGCAATAGTAACCCTATCCTGCACACTGGTTACAATACTTATTTCTATCATCATGCAATTTCTGTCCATACAGTAGTACACTCACGGAATAGAATCTTATGTAATTAGTGTCACGGTTCCAATTAAAAACAAACATAAGTAACCACAGACACCAAGGCTACCTCCTTAGTAACGTTGTAATTTTGCCAGTGTACCCGAACAGCGCTGCAGTTCTGTTCCATGGCATATCGGCTGGTCTAGCCCAAAAAGGCGTTCCAGAACACTTCGCGCAGTAAAGTGTTAATGAAAGCACAGAGGATTTTAATAATAAGGACGGCAATACCGAACTAAAGAGACAGGTATTACTGTGGTAAACATTCGTGCTTTAGCAAGTTATCATCAACGTAGGATTGCGATTACAACTTCGTAACCCCCAAAGATGAAGCCAATACTGTGACGCAAACCCATTGATTTCCGTTTCTTTACCGTTTTCCAATACCTGAGCAGCACGAACTGTTGGAGAGAAAAAGCAAAAGCGTGACTAAACAAGCTAACTACCCCTGTTACAAGCAGCCTACCCGGGAGAGCGGGCGGCCGGCCCCCAAGGCGCAATCGTGAGGTAATCAAGGCTCGAGACATTTCGTGACGTATGATGACGGGGTCGGTCGCGTGCGCAAGTTTTCGTCGACGACAAATATGCAAAAACGCGGAATACTTCCCTTTTTGCGTGCGCCCGCGATGTATCGTTTCGTGTCAGATTCACAATTTGTCATCACGCGACGAAACTTACAGCACTATGTATGTAAGTATGTATGTAGGTAGGGGAGTAAGTATGTGCTGTGGCAAAACGCAGGCAAGGAGCCCAAGTATTACACGCATTGGCTGTCGAACGCCGGCTAGCAGTACTTACAGCACAGCGATAGCCGGAATTCTCCACGGCAGGCAAAGTGCTCTACTTAGCGAAGTTCGCCACAAACGTCCAGGATACAATGTGCATGATTGGGGGGAGAGGGGAACCGCCAAAGCGTACACACCCTTGCTTACAGGACCCTACCTGGCCCTTGTCGGTGATGAAAGAGGTCACACGTCATCGGAACTCGTTTCTGTCATTTCTGCATCTCTTGAAACCTTTTGTACTTTTAAGTACCTGCTGTTAGATAAACCTGCTGAAGATAGGGTATATGCGATGGCACAGCGCTCGGTGGTCGAAGTGATAGCATTCTTTCATAGGCTTGCTCAGTAGTTTCAGCCCCCCTCCCTCACACGTTGATAGCGGGCGTGAGGAATAACTTACCGAACGTAATGCATAGTTGGTGTTGGTAAGCCGACGCCGCCCTTTGTTCGTGTCATCTTGTCGAGACCCTCGCTGCTGCCCAGCGATGCGGCTCCCGCCAAGCTCAAGAGCCAAGACGGCAATCAGGTACAAGATGGAGATTTGCGATCGATGTGCATTTCCGAATTACATTCTTGCACGCGACATTGATCTGATAGCTTACTTTCCGGATATCTACAGTTCTAACACACAAAGATCACTTGCATTTTGCCGTCTTTTAACCTTGCATCGAGCTAATTGGAAACTCGATACCGGGTGTCAAATGCAACTAAGGTGAGCTGAAAACTGCACAACAGCTGCTCGCGGTGAGTTGCCTGCCTACCTACCCATGCGGAGTCAGGACCCTTCCTATCCACCGGCTTACGGCAAAGTCTAGCCCCCAGCCCATGCTAGCGAGACGATGGAAATGGGGGTATATGTCGCCGCTCGCTCGTCTGCGAGGGACCAAAGTGCATGGCAGTGAAAATGCGACGCAGCACCAACCGGGTCACAATCCCTCGCAGACGAAGAGTCGCATGATGCATGACCGGCCACTCTTTGCTACAAGTGAGACGCGACCATGTCCTTGGGATGTCATAGCTAGTGGTGTGAGTGATATTCCGGCATTGGCTCTTCCATGGTTCGGGTCCAAGCTCCATCTCGTCCAATTGGAACGGGACTGCATATAAAGTGACTGACGCAGTGCCCATCGAGACCTCAGTGTCCAATCCGTCGAAGGGGAGAAGGGTCTGGAGCTGCAGCTTCGACTGCAACACCAACACTACCACCCCCCCCTGATGGAAATAAACTGGCTGTCAAGGCTGCATCGAGCAGAATCAGGAAAGCCATCCCATGTCCCACTGATCGTGCACATACAGTAGGGACGTGAATACCCCGGCGTCTACCTGTTGCGCACGTGTTGCGCACCTATGGGACGACAGCCGCCGTCACCGTACAGGACGCTAATGGGGCCATTGGTTTAGGACATCAAGAGATCACCGCGATTGACGAAGCGATCTTCTTTTCATCACCGGGAATCTGGCGCGGAGACGGGGGTGGGACAAATGCAAGGGATTCTCTCGAGGGCAATGAATCGCAGAGGCTTAAGTCGAGTGTCGCCTACACTTGGGAGGACAAAGGCAGGGGTGATCTTCGTCCTCCCCTCTTTCTATCCGCGGCACGGCGTGTGTGGTATGCGCGGAGAAGGCGCTTGTAGCTGGGTCATTCCGCGGGTTCCAAGTGGAGATTCCCTTTCCACCCTCATTCTCTGCTTCCTGAGGACGCGTACTCGGACAAGCAGTTTCAAATTGGGTGGTGCATTTAGATATATGTATCTGCGCATCTACCTCCCAGCATTGATAGGCCGTGCGTATGATGGATATACGCCGTTTTGTTATCCGTAACTTGACATCTGAACTGACTGCCTCTCTGCGGCTTTTCGCTTTGGTTCAACCCGGAACCGAGATGGGTGCCTCTATGGAAGATAGCTCATGGTTTAGTGTGGACGGGAGAGAGCTTGTGGGCAAATTACTAGTCGTGGCAGGTATAAAGAACCAAATTGATGGGGCCATGACCCCCATTCAACGACCTCTAGCTCGTTCATAACTACTGTCCCGCTTTCTCACCGGTCATCGGAAGCACAATGGAGGAGGAATCGACGGATTGACGATAGTCGGGGTAGTGGGCGCGAATCATGGTGCGTCCTGCCAAGAACGCTGCCGGGGGAGGAGAGCTGATCTGGGGGGGGGCAGGGACCCCTGAGTCCTGCCCTTCTTGCCCATCTGCCCTTCGAAACCGCGGGAGTGCTGCGTATAATCATACCTACTGCACCTGCTCTCCTGCCTCCCTCCAGCCTGTCCTTCCAGGCCAATGGCATGTGGGGAGATAGCGACGCGACACACTGAAGGTGTAAGCGAATCCGGGTCATGGCAATGCTGGGCCTGCGGGCGGAAAAGTTTATCGGGAATAGAAGATGAATGATATACCGTATCTATTGTGCTATAGCTAGGTATAGTCGGTCTGTGGTATGCGTAAGGTTCTGTCTCAATGCGCGTGATGTAATGCAACTATGCACTACAACGACGCTAATGGTTGGACGTTTGGTAATGAGAAGGGAGAAACGAGGTGTGTATACACGTCCCCTGCCATGCTGCCATGGCGATGTTGATGGTGGGTGACACAATTGTGCCGGTCGTGCTTCGAACTCCCAAGAGCCCAAGAATCGCCAATCCTTTCGAGAACGAAGGAAGCGGGTTAGGTAGGTCGCACAGTAGCTCGAATAGGTAGACCCCCCACGATGTGCTCGTATGTTTTGTGCACCTGACGGCTCTCTGGTCCAGTCAGCATGCAGACAATCGGGCATGTCCATGCGGGAGCCGTGCCGCACAAGAAGAACCTTCCTTCGAGTTTGCGCGCGCCAGGTGAGCGAGCTTAGGTAGTACAGCGTGCTACCAGTCCGAGATAGCCTTGCTAGAGAGTCAGGTAACACGGACAGCACGGCACCATTCTTGGTACACTGGAATGCAAACTTATTCAACACCAAACAAAACAAATAAATAAATAAGTAAATAATAAACAGATAAACTGTAACCTACTAATACTGATCTACTTGTACCTCCCTCCTTGCTCCCTACCCTCAATAAGCCCTGGCAGTTTGGCCTGCGTTTGCATCATGCGGGTCGCATCCTGAATTAAAAATGCTTATTTTATACCCCGCCATTCTCGTCACAGGGTTTCGTTACAAGATGGGCTGGGTGCAACCCTGAATGGCGACCCAAGACGAAGCGGTCACGATAAGAAAGGAGACCAAGACCAAGACCAAGACCAAGACCAAGACCAAGACCAAGACCAAGACCAAGAAAATAAAACAAAAATAAAGAGAGAGTAGACTAAAAATGGCCTGTAGAGCAATTTGCACTTGGGGCAGACGGAGTAAGGACGTCGGTTTTCCTGACTCGGTAGCGCGCGCCGAAGCAAGTCTAAATAAGTCGACTTACACTGGGCTCTTATACCTACCTATTACTCACGTCCTTACCTATCATGACCGTCGCAGGTGGTAACCCGAAGGTACTGTCCAGCGTCCACGTAGGTAGCATGCTGTAGACACTCAGCTGACAAAACTATGGCAATTCAGTTAATTGATTGCCTGGTCTTTGTCCTTTCGGCCTAAGACTCGGCATTCGGCACTCGCACAAGTGTCGTCTGATAAGAAGAGCGGAAGAACTAGCAGCAGCAAAGGCTCGCTATTCGGTTGTTGAGCGCGCCGCTACTTGTCGATCGCCCACGATACCGCCCAGTGAGAAGGAGAGCGCTACTGTGGGGATCGAGTAGGTACCTACTTAGTAGCCAGGGGCGTTAGCGTTCATGGCTGATGGAGGCGGCCCCAAGTCTGCCGAATCAACTTTGCGCATACCTGCCGAGTAAGGTACTTACCTATATAGGTTGTTAGTTACACAACGCTAGGCCGGACCAAACTGTCGGATCGGTAGGTTATCCCGCGCAATCATGTTTTATCTTCTATATTCACCATATAGTTGGAAGGGGCAGATGTGACATGGAGCCCATGTCGGGGTATCCTAAGTTTAAATTTATCAACAAATTCAAACTCTATAGGGAGGCTGGGTGGCTTTCAGCCAGCGCTTCCACCTCCGTGTTGCCTCATCAAATGAAACCGCCCTGAAGCATTCCATCTATAGTCATCTCGACCTCGGCCTCGGTTTCGCCATACAATAAGTCTCTAGAACAATTATAGGCGCCAGATAGCGAAGGTTCATGCAGGCTCTGGGAATCCTCAAATTCGGGCCCAATTTCACTTTCCTCCCCAAATCGACATTCTGTCTGTGGACCTACACGGACAATTTCGGCTTCAAAGGCCGAGCTATGGTGGAGCCTAGTGTAATTACAGATGGTAAGATTATGTACGTGTTTGCAACCGAAGTTGTGACGCTTCATATCATAGCCGATCCCATGAACCCAAGACCCGCCTGTTGATGCAATGTGATATTTCCCGCCGTAACGCCGTCATATGAACATGACCTTTGATCCGGGATACTCTAGTAACCCGGTTTGCCTGGCATTGGCGGCAAGCCGTGACCAGTGCTCATTGGGGGTAGATGGTTGTGGCAAAATATCTTGCCGGTACTGCTCTTCATACAGTCCTTTTTTGAGGCGTCGATATATTTTACCGGGTCGTCGTAGCTCTCGAGCTGGCAGCACTCCACGTTCTTCATCCATCGGTTGGTAACCACCTCGTTCATTGTGATACGCCTTTTTGGATTGGGGTGTAGCATGCTTAATAGGAGACGGCGGAGCCCAATAGGTTTGACGAAGTACTCGAAAGCTTGCAATTTAGGATAAGACTCTTTTCCATCTTCAGGTTTCGCCGCGTTCTTTGCATCGGCTTTCTCCCAGCCCGAAACCAGATCGTTGTAGGTTTTCTGCGCTGGACTCGTGAGCCCTGCCTCGGCTTTCTCCCATAGGTTGGCATTGAAAATAAGGTAGACCATCACGATGGCGGAGCTCCATACATCCAGGGCTCGAGGGTCGTAATCCTCCTGTTTGCTGAGAACCTCGGGTGCAATGTAAGGCAGGCTGCCACAAATTGCTGGCTTGCAAAATCGCACCTCGCCCATATTAACACCGCATTGCCCCCCCGCCTCCCTCAAACCAGGATGTATTCCCGAGAACACTTCTGAAACACCGAAATCGGTAATCTTCAGTTTGCTGTCTTTTGTGATGAGGAGATTTTCTAACTTGATGTCACGGTGTGCAATGCCGTTTTTGTGAAGATAGTTGATGCCTTGGCAAAGCTGCTTGAATAGACACGTTCGATCGCCATCGCGGCCCTCTTCTCTCAGATATTTTTTGGATACGAGACTGAAGAGATCTCCTTCGGAGCAGTATTCCATCACGTGGTTCCAGCGGCCATGGTTGGTGCATAATCGAACAGTCTCGATGACGTTGGGATGGTGTAAACTCTTGGCTATGCTGTACTCTGACTTGATCTTCTTCTCGTAGTCCTCAAGCGACTCATTTGAGGATTTGGATCGAAACTCTTTGACAGCGTAGAGTTCACCGGGATAGCCCTTGCGCACCATAAGAGTGACTTTGGAGGTAGCGCCTTTGCCCAGGTGCTTGCCATGCCGACCAAGTTTGGACTGGTATTCATACTCTTTTAGTAGCTCAGCAACATCGACGGTAAAATCGTCGGGAAGGCTTAAGCTCAGTCTTCTAGCCTTCATGCCTGTCCCTACATCCGGTGGGATGGCCCACGGCTGACGCGTCAAGTGGTCATGCTGGGGGTTCTTTTTGCGTTCCACGCTTCTTGCTCGGCGAGGCGGGTGGTTCTTAGCAGTGCCGCCAACAAAATTCACTCTCTGGCGGAGCGACAGTCCAGTATGAGCCCTGTGCTTCTTCGCATTGTTTTCTAGAAAATCGCGCGAGGTAGGCATTGGGGAGGTATTATCCCTATCTTTGGCGGCATTGACCATTTCAAGGGGGGAGCCAGGTGATGGTGGTGTATTAGATCTTGTTGTTGCCACCGAACGGTGGAAGGAAAATCGACGACTGCTGGAGTTGCCAGGAATTCTACCAGTACCTGTTAGATTGGTTTCGGAGGTACCAGTACTGTAACTAGGATCTTTTGACGCTGATGCTGATCCTGTGGAAGCCGCGCCAGCTGTGCCATTTTCTTCTATATGGTGATAGCTACGCCTGAATAATGACGACATGGCCCGGGACAAGGTAGACGAGGAACGTCGTTGAATAGGGCGTGCTGTGGCTGGGGTAAGCGGGTTCTGTTCTGGAGAGCCAACAACCTGTTTAGGTGGCGTTGAAGAATACTCTGGAGCTAGTGCATCTGGCGTTGGCTGTAACGCGGATTGCAGGTGGTCCTTGTTGCCCGGGCTCAAAGGAACATCCGGGTGCTCTGAGGTGCCCGGAAGACTGTTTGGAACAGGGTCTCTGTGGTATAAGTCTTGACTGTCACAAAAGCGGAAATCTCGCGATTGGCGGCCGCTAACTGGCGTAACAGGGTCGTTGGGGAGAGATTCACTGCATGTTTCCTCGTCGCATTCCTCGGGAATCGGAGTGGTCAAATCTGTAGGGTAGCGACGCAGTGAGTCTATTGGGGTCTGCAGAGAACTACAATAGGACGAAGTGTCTGTGGAGGAGAGCGAAGGGGAGGTGGAGAGTTCTGGAGGTGGGATAATTAAACCAATAGTGAGGTCGAGAACTGAACGATTAAGGTCGGATATACCTGAGCGAACCGTCTTGGACGCAGCTGGAATGGGCCGCGGGGCCGAGGTGGCGGATGGAGAGGGTGCTGCTGATTTACTTGGAAGGGCGGCCGGCGTGGCAGTAGCAGCGGTAGTGGCAGTGGTAGCAGTACTAGTAGCAATAGAATTCATAGGTGTGGGAGAGCTGGAGGCCGTGGTCGTAGTGGAAGTGGTAGTAGTAGGGGCGGGTTTTGTAGGCCGAACCAAGGAGTGGCCAGGATGCGAGTTGGTGTTGGCGTCAGACTTGGGCTGGGCGCTGGAACTGGAACTGAAATTGCGGGCGGCAGCCGAGGATATTGGCGAGGAACAGGATCTTGCGGGCGCTGATGATGACATCGCTGGCACCGGCCAGGTCGTGAGTACTTGTGGAGCCATGGCCGTTGTTGTTCTCGCTCTACCTAGTTCTTCGTTGTCTGGTGTTTGCCCTGAAAGCCGGTGTCCCGGTGTTGTATCGTATTGTATTGTATTGTTGTATTGCCTTGTATCGGATTGTATCGCTTTCGTTCCTTGTTCGCTGGGGGGCTGCCAGGGCCGGCTGGCTGGACTTCGGTGCAGTGCAGTGCAGTGCAGTGCAGCGCAGCGCAGCGCAGTGTAGTGTGCAGTGGATGAACGCCTGCAATAACTACAGGGCCAGCACACTTCAGGCTGGGATGGTCGCTGGCGGGGTTTCTTTGCCGTGCTGCTGCTGTCACGGCTCGTGGACAGGTCGCAGGGCAGCACACAGAACAAAGAACAGGCCGTGCACCCCGGATTAAATAAATGGATGGCGAAAGGATGCAAGACCTTCCAAACCCGAACCAGAGGAACAATCGATCAGGGCGTGCAAGAGCTTGAAGGGGTGGGAAAAGGGCACGTTATGAATAAGTATGTGGTCGTGTAAGGTAGACTTGCGCTGAGAGATATAATCAACCAATCCCCCCTTCTGCGTCCGGCGTTCTCGCAGCAAGCAAGCGGATGGGGTTAGCAACAGCGGCCTTCAAGCCCTAATGCACGCTGCAAATATGCAGGGAACAGCGCTTATGGGGCAATGTAGCAGGCCAGTACAGGTGATAAGTTACATAACACCCCCTGCGGAACTGCGATGGGCCTCCAGCACACCGATCCACTGCAACGGGGTAACGTCGAAGGAATGGCGCTGGAGAGGGTGGGATGGGGCACGTAGGGGGGCCCGGCTTAGCGCCTGTGTCAAGGTGCGCTAGGTATTGTAGGTCCCTGTAGTATGGGTGTACGTGCGACCTATTGGGCAGGCTGGTCTGGATATCTCCGGACTTCAAGAGCACTCGACCAAATTCCCGCAAAGTCCCATGTCCTTTCCAGCACGGGGATGACGTATCTGGTTCGAGTAAGAGCGGCCGGGCGGATGAGGTGTTGTGCTTAGTGGCCCTGTCGGGTCCGTATAACGCGGAAGATGCCTCGGGTGAGAGAACGACAAATAAAAGTAGAAGGCGAGCTGGAGAAATATTATATATATATGCTAGAATGCCGCTTGTTCTTCAAAAGGTTGATCAACTCGGCGCTAGTGATGAGGCAAACTATCTTGCCGTGAGTTGCAGATTAGATTTACCACAACTAAATCTTAACTTATGTAGGTAGTGGAAGTAAGGTTTGTAAGAGGAGTGTTTGAGCATTGGCATAGCAGAAACAAAGGAGAGATGGCACGCAAAATGGTTTTCTCTCAAACTGGGACGGGAGTACCGAGAACTTAAAGAATGCAATGTTGTCTTGGCTAATTCTTCTTCGAAGATTCGATGCAGCCAAGTGTTGTAGACCCCCTGGGTATTCACAGTCACGGAGTGTTGCACAACTGTCCGTGCTAACAGCAGGTCGACATGATGGGTCTGAAGATCTACATTGCCCAGATGCCAAGGCAGGCGAAGAGGAAAGTATATTGGTATATTGGAACATTGGTGGCTGTTATAACACAATAACCACTTGTGTGAACTTAATACAGTAGTATGACAACAGACGCTCGGCATACATACCTAGCTAGTACATGCATACATGTGTAGATGGTATCGAGACGACTATATGCTAACGTGCCGAAGCGTCCTTAAGAGCATCCGAGTAATACGACGGCAGTCCGATAGAAGACCAAGTACCCAGCCTTGCTACTTTGTCTAGTCTATGTGAAGTCATCTACGACACAATGTCTGAGTTTATCAGCAGCCGTGACACGCTACGGATGCAAGTTAAACAATGGTGAGCCTGTCAGTTGGTAATCTCGAAATATCTATGAACAGTAGGTAAGTAGGTACGTAACAGATCTGTAATTCGGTGGTCTCAACATCTAAGATCGCGAATGCTTGGTATCTTCGGTATGTCCACTTCCAGAAACGGTTTAAACCGTAAAAAGCTTAGCTACTCATACTTAGATCAATCCATCGATAAAGATACAGCACCTTCCACTCCCTGCACAGAGATCCACACCATCATGATTTGGCTACCAATTATGAATCACATGATATTAAGTGGATGGCCAGCCACAACAGGGCTGCCAAGGATAGCCAAGCGTTAAACCGGAGTAACAAACGGTATGTCTTAAAAGTGTACTGTATTTTGGACTCGGCATAATCACAGCCTTTTACGGACCAAGTCCGTGTATATAAATAAGTACACTATGAGATTGTGTTCTATAGACGGAATTGTTGAGGCAACCGATTGGCGCGGTGAGCGTCCACACCGATGTCCGTTTTCCCCATTGCACTCCGATGCAGTTGCCGGTAAGTAGGTATTTCAAAAGGCCGTACCTCGCTCTAAATTTGATAGATGCAGGGTGACGCCTGTAGTAGTGAATCCCGTACTGTTTTCCAGCCGTATGCAAATCCCAGTACCTATGCCTAGTAGCGACAGGGAATGAGCCAATGGTATTATCACTTGCCAAGAGCCCAGGAGAGTCAAGGCGAATTAATATTGTAAACGCTCGCACGGCGATGTGAATCTAGTCTACGCTACCCTTTCTTTGGAAGAGCCGCCCGTAATACTCTAGCACCATGGCCTATTTCAAAGTACACGCATGGCCTGGAGGAGCTAGAGATACGGACAGATATCCAGAGGTTGTCACTACATTAAATGCCTCACGTTGCTGCAAGGAACTAACCGACTTGGGTGCCTGGTAACTCTGGGGATACTGTGGGGTCTGCAAGTACTGTTACAGCATTAAATAGAATCCTGGTTCCTTATCTACTGTATGTACACTAGGTACTTATTCTGGGCTTTCGTAATAAACCAGTCGAACATGGTCTGGTTTCTCATATTACGTACGCTACAAAGTACACTTGATAAATGGCGGGTTGTGGCGCAAAGAAAGATTCATAGACAATCCAAGCCTTTAAGTCCTCCCAAGAGATATGAAGTTGTCAGGAGGTGAAGTATGGGAGTCTCGGCGCTGACTTGGACCAAATATATGTAATTGCGGTCATCGATCCAAGGAGCGCCATTGACAGCACCGGTAATCAATATACATTAAAGACCCAGTAAACAAGCCGAGGGTAGTTCTTAGAGCCGCTTGGCAAGGCGCACAATGACCGAGGAATAGCTTGGCTGTGCAGCCATAGCGCGTACTATCCCTTGTCTAACTATAAAAGTTAATTCGGGTCTATCCTATCCGCTAAACTTAAAAGATTTTACGCGGTTGATGTGGAAATAATCACATACAAATACAATAGTAGCTACGAATATATACAGTACAAGACACATACCTACGACATTTCGACGACAGTATACCATCAAGGGGTCGAGCATGGCCCGAGGGAAATATGCTTACAGTGCAAGGCGGGCATACGGCATGAGCAGCGCTGCTGATGTGTCCGTAAACTAGGCATTCTGCAGTAGGCTAGACCTGCTTAGATCGTGGGGGTCGCTTGCTCTGTCATGGGCTCTTAAGTGACGACACATAACGCTCTCAAGGAGAGTGCCATAAAGTACACCAAGATTAATCCGTCGTGGTTAATTAGCAAACGGTATCTTGTGTGTATTCTTTAACAGACTTGGCCCTTCCCACCAGTCATCATAGGGGATTTGTCACTTTAACCATTGGCACTCTTGGCGGCTTGTTTATGAAGAGTACTGTGCCTTAGTGACCACGAGGTTCTTTAAAACGGTCGTATCTCATTGGCACATATCCTTCTAAGTAAGCATCCAACCTAGACTAGTCTTTTCTTGACTTGGCATGATACGACAAGCTGGTCAATCTCAACATTTAAAACAAACATGTGTGTCACTGTGATTATCAGAGCTTCAAGTCACTGTTTTCTCAGTACGTGGTGGTACGAACGCAGTCTTTTGGTATCTACCTACAGTAGGTACTTTTGAGCATGTAGGTGCTGTAGATGCCTTCTCGTTTAGGCATCGGTATCGCCAAAATGGGCAATCCGCCGAGAGCCTGTCCAAGATGTTCAACACAGCAGACTCGAAA
Organism: Xylaria telfairii; assembly: GCA_022495065.1. Taxonomy (NCBI): domain Eukaryota; kingdom Fungi; phylum Ascomycota; class Sordariomycetes; order Xylariales; family Xylariaceae; genus Xylaria; species Xylaria telfairii. Next base: position 233,248 of record MU383849.1, read on the forward strand.
GAACATCAAAGTAGCAAGCAAGCTCTCGAGCTATCCTGGGCTGATCATATACTAGGACCGGCACGCGACAAGATTGATGGTTCTCTTTGGACTCCCATACTGTACCTTCTTCTGCAATAGTGGCTAGGTCATAGGCTACACACTACTGAAACAATAAGGTGTAGAGCCGTCTTGGCTAACGCAAAAGAGACCAATACATCAGGTTGTCGCCCATCTCAGATTTCACGATTCGATTGCCAAGTTGTCCGTGCTATGCTTTTGGTGACATCGCAGTAACATTGTAGACTTTGATCACAGCACTAACAACTGCCAGCCTCCTGAGTCTCTTGGCTCTTGGCTAGACATCAAGATCGGCAAATGAGCATATGCCCAAAACAACCACAGCGTCAATTAGCGGTCTGTTGTACAGTAGGCAGAAGCGCCCCCAATTGTATAAGTGAAGCATGAGTAAGTGACCTACTACTCTTCGCCAACACTGCATCTTCTCGGTGCGACTCTTGTTGCTCGGTAAGCTGGTGGCCAGCATCAATGCTTGCTTTGCTTACACGAAGATCTAGGATATATTTGGAACTAATTCCAAATGGGCGGCATTCGCTATGCTGGCATCGTACAGTACTGTAATTGGGCGAGGGACCATTGCAGCTTCACCAGTCCCAGCAATGCTAGCTTAACTAGAACCGTCACAAATAAACCATGGCCTAGGGCATCCACCCCTTTTCCTGTAACGGATTGCCAACATAGCCCTTCATTTGGGCGTGCCCATGCATTTGTTTGCTGCCTCGGTAGCGAGAATCATCAATTGGCTATAACCCAAGTATCCATCCTGCCCAGGTGAGTCTGCACCACCTTGACACCACAGCTAGCCCTGTATGTCAGCCCTGAAATCTTGAAGTCATCAGCAATAAGTGGCGGTGTATAAGCTTCTAGAAAGGATTGCAGATGGCTTGGTACATGCAACGAATATGTACCTCACTTATGTGGCTTGCAGGATGATGCCTCCGGTGAGCGATGGGTCCAGACTCCAGCGTCGTGTAAATCTAACGCAGCAGTGCCGTCGTTATAGGGCAGGGTGACCGACATGGTGTTGTTATTTGCTGACGGCTACTTCCCAGCCGTCTCCAGGTTTTCTTCCCCACGTCAATCCCCAGAGAAAATCCATCCCCTGCCCTCACCGTCGTTGTGCGGTGTCGTGTGCCCTCTTACCCTACACCCCCTTACCGCATTAATATCCCTCATCAAGCTGGTTCAACGGTTTGTATTTCGTGCTCACGCGACCACGACCGCGACAAACAAAGATGTACACTTTGCACGCCGAAGTTCCAAAGCCGCCCAGGGACCGGGCAAGGGGGTGCACCCACATCATCCCGCGCGCCGCAGCCAAGCCGGGCGGTCCCCGATGGACGCGAGGGAAAAAAGCTTCGTATCGATGCATCAGGGGTTCAGTCGATCTACCTATTCGAGTACACAGCGTGAACGCTGTCGATGTTTGTACTCGATACAGACACCGAGTAGCAACATGCTACAGCAAATCCATGGCACGGTCTTCACACCACCGATCGCGGCCTTGCCCGCACAGGCACAACCCTCCGTAACCAGGATGTAGCCTCAGGAAATTGTACTTCAGCGAATAGTATGCTGAGCGATCGCGCCGGCAAGCTGTTGCAGGTGTGGCTTTCTTCAATCTGCACAAGAAAAATACCTCAGCCAAATGGCCCCCTTTGTTCCATGTACAGCAATTCCACACGGCGTACAGCACTGTACACATTACATTCCCAAAGGCTGCGATCCTTCTCAAATCGAAACCACACCGAAGCACAATTCGCTAAGGAACTCAGTCACCGTACCAGCCGTCACGCCTCAATGGCTTTCTTGGACATTAGGTAGGTCACTGATCCATGTTACAAGTTTCACTGCCGTTCCTGCCAAGCCGATGATGCGCGGATCTGATCTCTTGGTATTTGCGAGGGAATGCCTATCACGAGTTACACGTCGGTCCGACAACAGCACTTGGCAATTCTGATGGAAAACAGAGGACACGGCACGCAGACCTTGGCGCTTTTGAAAGCGAGACAGGAGAACCATTTGAACATGCTTTGACCCGTTTCGGAGGGAGCACTGCCGGCAGATGCCAATGTTTCGTTTGGACGCCGTCCGTCTGACCCGAAGACGCTTGGCTGGTTTCGCTTCGGGGCGTCGGGTACAAATAACAATACCTTCTTGATTGAGCCCGAACTTTCCGCCGTGGGCTTCACAACACTCTTGGCCGCCAAGTAGCGAGCACTAATGCCAATTGCTGGTCCGACAATTGCTCTCGCTGCCAATTGCCCAATGCAGGGGCTGCCTACTCACTGTAACGTTCCCCATGCTTTGTCTCGTCTCGGCTCTTTGTAAGTTCTTGAACTCTTTGCTCACAGTGTAGAAGGGGAGTTGCAGAATGCCCTGCGCCGAGACGGCTACCAAGCTTGCCAAGATGGTGGCGGCTGCGTGAAAGGCAATCCGGGGAATATTGCCAAGATGCCAATGAGTCTGGCTGAGTTGAAGATGACACCACTGAGAACATAGTTTTTCTTGTTGTGTTCCAGTCGGTCAGCTGTGACCCTCCTTCGGCGATATCTATATCACCTTGAGATCCAAAATAGCTATTCGTCGTAAAAGTCTTCGATCGACGCTGTATAACCTATGTTACCCTACAGCTGTGACGCAATCTTGACGATGGACATTCGACAAAGTAAGCACATTTAGGACTTTGCGACGATCAATCCTTCCTGATAAGCTGACATCGGATAGTGTTTAAAATAGAAGCCATTCGGCACAGCCCGGAACACGCATCAGCACTGTATGTGAGCGTAATACTTCAGAGCCTGGTGTGAAGCTGAGCACGGGTGAATTTGGATCAAATCGCTATCCCGAGTAAAACATACAAGACGCCCGCGGATCACAACTTACAGGGCAATCAATATGGGCAGTACTACCAACGCCTGGCTCAGTTGCAGAAGTTTCCCGGCCGCCAAGCGAACTTCGTACAATTTGGCCCAACTACGCACATCTCGAGCAGCACAGCATTAGACGTGTGTATCCTGCGCCCGCTATTGGAGGCTCCATTGACGACCGCCAGATCATCCTTCATCGGATAATCGATATCAATCAGAGTCTTAGCTAATCCAGCGCTTCCCAGGGATAGTTATCAATTGTTGCCTAGCATAGGACAAGATAAATTGGTAAGATCTACCTTGGCACATTCGTAATATCATGACACCACCAGCCAAAGACAATATAGCAGCCTCTCTACTCCCACTATGAAACCACGGCATCATTCCCAGAGCCTTATAATCCTATTGCTTTACATTAACGTCGAAAAGACATTAATCATTAGTGCTCTATAGCTCCTCCGTAACACACCAATGAAATGAACCAGCCAATGAGCCTTACAGATAGCAGCACATGGCTATCATCTGCGAATAGGTATCTACAACTTACTTCGGGCACATGGCCCAAGAACGATGTTGATTCACATCTACCTTAAAGGTTGAATGTATACCTGCCTAGGCATTTCAATACAAATACATATCATTCACCGGCCTCAATCTGCATTTCAACCCAACACCGGCATCTTGCAGCTGGATAGACCAACCAGCTAACAACACACCAACGCTCGTTATCGCACCTGACTTACATTAGAGGTCTTGATATCAATTAAAGATTTTTCGCCCCCCTATATCATGAAGCCACTTCCTCTCTCCTCTCTCTGTACGAACAGGGGATGTTTTACCGAGAACCGAGTAAGCCGAAGCTTGGCCTCTTACAAGCGAAAGCGGCCAAGCATCGTCCTGTACCTTCTACATTTAATATATGTACATAGGGTCAACGGCAGGCGAACCAGCGGCTCTGCAGTGTTAAGGAGCCCAAGTAGGTAGGTTATTCAATGCTATCTAGTGCTGTTATTAACTCTATAGGTCCTTTGATACTGACACCCAACCCTCTAAAAGCACAAGCAGCTTGGCGGCGCCCGTTGTGGGAATACCTGCGAGTCTCTCCAACCCCACCGAGAAAAATATGATGTTATAGACGGCACCTACATACATACACTACAACGTCGTAACGCTAACGTGACTTGGCTGTGACTAAGAAGTTGTACATCAGCACTTGGCGCCGAGATCGACTTCCTAATAGATAACTTAAACGTTGAAGAGACTCCAAAGTAGATGCTCGGCTCCAGGTTTCGAAGGGTTGGCATAACGTATTGCATATCGCTTAAGCACTGTAGATTTGCACAGAGCGCCAAGTTCATTGAAACAGGCACCAATCTACGGCAGTTCCGACTGCAATCCCAACGGCCTCTCGTTACAGTCTCTTTTTGATTACGCGTTATGTTCGGATCTACACAGGGTCTAGGGTGCCAATATATGTGGGATCACCGAATGCCTTGTCATAGCTTTCGTTGGGAAAGGTGTTCACGTGAGACTTTGCACCCCGCCCAGTGCGTCTGGCTGGGCTCAGTGCGAAGCAGAAGGCGCAGGAGAATCGCGGCGCTGCGCGTCTTTTTTCCCTCATGGCAGCCCGATGTAGCCGCGTACAGGCGCCAAGGGGCCTAGGTTATAAGAGTCTAGAATTCACAAATGTAGTCGTGTGTTTATAGGGTTCCCGCCACGTATAGTTCTATACATTTCTTTTTTTTTGGGCCAACTAATTAGAACTAGATTCACCAGTCCGTAGAACGCCACCCGGCGTAGCCGTGTCCGTTATTTGTTCGCCGAGACACATGGTATCTTGAATTCTAGTACACAGAGGTGCATATCATATGATACGCCTCCTCGACCCTTGGTTCACGTCAGAAGTGGTGTGAAACACCTCGTTTGACGAGTGGGTTATGCTACGTCTAACACCGTCAACCTATATTCTACATTCTTCATTTCAACAATCGTAGGAGCATGTCTCACTGTATCTAGCAATTTTAAGCGGCGTACTTATTAGAATACTTCAAATGTATTCTTTACCCATCCTTTCAGGATCGCCTCTCGAACATGTGACAAGCGTTGATCGCATTTCTTCCATGGGACTGTTGTGCAAGTATCAACTTTTCGGTTTTATACGTTTCTACTTCTCATGGCGCAAGAGCCGTTTTTTTAGAACTATGTGCCCATGTCGGCAGGTACCTACCTAGGTACGTAGTGAGTTTACCAATCCGTAGTTTAACATTGGATTTACCTGTCGTATTTTCTCAAATACTACAGTAATTATCCCAAATATATCTTCTATGTTTATTCTCTGTAGTCATTCCTCAAGCTCCGGTTTCCCTTGAAAGTCATATACGAATCTTGAATTCCAATACAAAGAAAATAACAAGAGTGGTTATCTGGAACGCTCCCCAGGCCGCACGGGCTGCTATGGAGGCACGTTACTTGACCCCCCTTAGGTTGTTCGACCACGCCAAGTACAGTGTATCAGGGAGAAATTACTGGAACTCCTGCCTTTAGGAGGAATCCATGACCTAGACCGTTCCCAAACCCACACATCCTTTCCGCCAGTTCTAGGCCCTTGATTCACGTAGACCTTTTCGATGGTTCTAGTCCCTCCTCGACTCACACGGGGTTCTTGGGCTTATTACTCCAGCAAGGCTCCCAAAGTGAATATTCATACTCCAGTAGGTACTGAAGGGCAATCTATAGCTTCAATTGCCAAGGCGGACAAGCGTGTAAAAACACGTATTGGCATTAATTATTGTCGTGTTACAAGTGTAAATAATTTATTTATACGATCATTAAACATTGCTATTGAATTGAATATTTTGGTTGATTATTTCTTAGTTGTATCAAGCTTAAGACATGTATTACAGTTCCCACATTATTGCTAGGTAGGTAGGTATTAACCGGGGTCGAAACCGAACCATTTTCTCTAGACCTTTGCGCCTGGTTCGCTATCATAAAAACCATAAAACCTCGATAAATATGGGATGATATTTCTCATTTTTTTTTTGTTCTTCTTTTTTCCAGATCCTTTTTTGGAGCTGTAAGTCGGAGTATGGCATTGGTTATACATGTACTAGTGAATTCGAAAGAACTTCCGACTCCTGCCAAATAGATATCTTTTTGCCAGTCCCGGCAGTCTAACCTATCGAGTGAAAATAATTACTCTAGGCATTTGTTATCTCTCATAACGGGCTTGTTACGGAACAGAACTACAGCTCCAAAGGAGAACACCATCAAAAGATTTAGGTCGAGCATCTGCCCGTCTATAGTTGATTATATACGTATCGTCAGAGGTCTTCTAACGTTTAGCGCAAAGGTCATAGTAAAAGTACTGTTTATTTTCGCTTCTGGATTTTTACTATTAGAGTTATAACAACTATACGATAACCCATCGATGCCCGAACATCAACCATTTTAGAAGCGGCAGCATGCTCACGTTGCAGACCCATATTACGACTCCGGGCTTAGCAATAGGGTCGCTGTCAACAATAATGTTGACATCTAGCCGTATCACAACAACTTCCTAGTCTACGAGGTATTCACAGTGGTGATGAAATCACCTTATGGGAGGGGGCTACACTATCAGGACTTTCTATCTTGTCACATAATTCTTCGCATTTAACTTGAGACCGAACAAACATATGGCCCTGCAATCCTATTTATTCGTATATTCCACTATCTCATGGCCCATCTCCGCTATACCCCAGCGGAGAGGATTCCACACGCAGAGTAGGGATTCCCGCGACTACTTCACGGGATCGGTTGAGCTTGGATGGTGAACGCATTTACCTGGCATTGTCGTCCTTCATCTACACTCTAATTGATGGCATAGTTTTACTAAATTGTAACGATATAGCGTGATTTTATGGCCCTGTATTGTATGATGAGTGCCAGAGTTTGGGATACGGGCATTAATAATCTATGAGCATTAATGAAGCTTCTTGACTTTTTGTCCAACATAGTCCGGCTAAATAATTCATTAGCAGTCCTACACTCTCAAGAATGGTAAGATTATGTTATTGATGATACGTCGCCCAAACGGCTTGGTTAAGTATTAAAAGATTTCACACAATTCTATCTATAGGCAATGAATAAACTAGCAACGATATGTCTATGGAAACTATTTTCCGACACACAAGATCATGCCTGGGATTTTAACATGGCGACTTATCTGGATACCTGCCTGATCTACAACGTTACTCGGTAGAAATGAGTAGCGCTAATTACAGGCTATATACAATTGGGAGAACGATGCTACTGCCCCTGATGGCCAATACTCGAAACGCGACCGATCGCTGAAACCCTAGGTTAGTCAAGCAATAATATTAGACGATAATATTGAAAATGGCTAGGAAGAAGAGAAATGGTATGACAACTAACAACCTAACAATAATTGCGCCTTGTCCTTCGTGACAATACATAATTACCGACATCATCGGTACAAAATTGGAAATGATACACTTCAGGATTTCAAGATTGCTATCGCGCGAACTTAATGCCTTATGTATGTAGCTATATATTGCATACGCTTTCCATTTCTAGTGGTTAGGGACTGGGAGGCCATGCTCCTCAGGCTCCCAGAAGTAGATGGCATGCTTGCTCTCCAACCCTCTTCAATCCTAGCAATAAAATTATAATTTGGTCGTTATGTCACATGGCAGACGACAAAGAAATTCTTATATGTGGCCGTAATCCATGAATGTGGTTTTATAGACCTTAGCGCGACGAGTGTCTGTTACCTATCTCGTGTACAGCGTTCCTAACAGATCAAATTGTAATTCGATCACAATGGCGAGATTGAAATGAATGGGAAGTCGTCATTCCCCGCTTTTCAAGTTCCCAAGAAGAACAACCTACGAAATCAGCAGCGCAGCAATGCTCAACTTCCGGCGATGCACCCGAATAAACCGGCAGGCCCAGACATAGAACGAAAAATATCGCCATACAACTGTACAATAAATGTGAGACTACTTTTAGTCACTGAGAGGATCATCTTGGAGAATAGTGGAAGTGCGTTGAGTATTACGCCAACCTCGGACTTACAGGGAAGAGGCTGTGTATTTTGTGGACTTGTTCTAGCATGCTTTCCGGATCAGGAAATTCTTCTTGTGCGCAGAGAGAATGATTACAAGATGAAAAATGCGGTGAGGGCGGTTAAAGTGAAATAAGTACGTTGTTTGAATTCTGTAGGTCTGATAGTGGGTATCGAAATGGACGTGAATCGACTATATACATCTTTCCTACCATGATTGTTTAGCAAGTAGAACCAGCAATGGTTTCTACATCGAAACACCTTGACCCAGACAACAATTCGGCCACTATGGGGTCGACAGATTGTGTTCAGAATCTAGATGGACCTTGCAAAAGCCTAGCTCGACACGTGCATTGAATTTCGCCCCGGATGCTATATGCAAAACCCCGACACCTACCCAGAACGTTTGCCCACCCTCTAACCCGGTTAAATACGCTTGGTGGCCTCGGTTGAGTTGCCCCTTCGACTGAATTACGCAACTCTTAGCCACTGTTGGAGAACAATCAAATAACTGAGGTTGAAGAAAAACAATTTCCTCGAACACCGGAGCCAAAGACTAAAACGTTCAAAGAAGAGATAATTATTGCGAAGCATTTTAGAGTTGATTAGTTATAGATCGGCAGCTTTTGCATTATCCAGGATGACACCGACGATTGGTTTGGATAAGAAACCTCGGTTTTAATATTTGGGCCAACGCTGTTAACCTGTTCTCTAAATCCAAGTTGACCTGCATCACGGATAAACTAATTGCACTCTCTGGTGTTGCAAAGTACATTCGACGACTCACCGACGACAAGTATTTGGCTAAAATGTGGAGACACAAGCTGGAAACTCAGCTAATGCGGAAATGTGAGGGTAACGACACTTCGGACGCTTGTCACTTTACGAGACCACCCTACACAGCTCTAACGTGGTCATGGGGCGTCAACTGACAAACATGTGAAATACAAAAGCGCATTCGAAATAAACGACCAAAATGATCCCGAATAAACATGGTCGATGCAAACTAAGGTTCTCAGCGCTCATATAGTCCCTGTTAATAGGCATTCGCCACTCGGGTCGGTAAATCGTGGAGAGATACGCATTTCGTTTGATATCATGTTATCCGCACACATGAATCTCCCATCCTTAGCAACCTGGAGAGACTAGGCAGAGGAGTTATCACGGAACAGAACTGCAGCTCTATATTGCAATACTATTAAAAGATAGAATGTTGTTAAGTTGGAGATTTGATCGCTTGTAGCTACTTATATACGTACTGTAACAGGAATACAGCATAGAAAGTGTTGGGCACAGAGGACGCAATATCTTGAATATACAGTAGGACTACAATGAAGAGTGGTCGACTGTGTCCTCTCTTCCAATAATATCGTGTTGTGATGAATGCAACAACGATTTATGTTTTCTAGAAGAGATCATGTTGGAGAACTGCTGCGACCTAGGGCGCTGGGACAAGAGGGGACAAGGGGATCGGGAAAAGGGATGGTTTGAGGATATTATTGAGGATGGCAAGACACGGCGGAGTCTGATTCTCGTGTAAGCAGGTATTGTTGTAGTTTCTATCATACGCACTGTGTATGGTGTGAAGTTATCGCTGATTGGACTATCGTTGCCTAAACGGCTGTTCACATCACATACTTCCAATAGTAATTATAGTGGAAATAAAAGAAGAGAATCATGTATATTAATTGAGGGGGGAGTGTCTCATTTTGCTTCGATTTCTAGTAGCCCGTTTCCTATCATTTTAACACTGTTCTGCATGGTAAGCTTATGCGCATCCGTAATTAATTACTAGCTCTCGCTACGCGTCAAACAAGTTAAAACTACGCCTATGTTTAGCTTTGCCTTGCTTGGAACGAAGAATCATAATATTTATTATTTGATTCGTCCATAGTACGTAGGAGTTGCATACAATATTAAATGTGAACAGTAAACTAATCGAGTAAGAAGGATTCTAGGCGTCCGCGTGACATCTTTAGGAGAAGTAAAAAGAAAATAATTGTATATGCACTATCCATGTCACGAGGGACGAAGGCCACATCGCATCTCAGATTCACATTGAAAACGTTTGGGCAAGAATAATTCAAGACATACATTTTCGTCGGCAAGCTGAAAGTAATTAGTGTGCACGCCTAGCGAATGGAGGTGGGCATAGAAAGAATAACTGTTCAAGTCTTATTGCCAATTGAAGAAAAACACCGAGTCTTGACGAGGGAGGACATTCAATGACCTGCTTTGATTGTGCAGCAAGGCGGTTCAGCTCTAGGTTACTGTGTAGATAGCTGCCCAGAGGCATGAGATGATATTTTCGGAGAAAAAGGTGCAAGGATTCTGTGCATAATGACATCATCCCGTAACAGCATGGAGGGGCAATACTAATACCAGGTAACAACTTCATATATCCCACAGCAGAGCTTTAAAACCGACAAGAATAAATCAAGAGTATGTGGATTCAAACTTCTTTGTCCTTACCTAACCTAGGTAGGCTTTCGCAGAGTGACGAGAAGCTAGATTGCGGGGAGATCCCCGAAGAAGGCGTTGTGAGAAGCGCGTGAGAGTTGGCGCTATAACAAAATGGTCGTAGCGCTGGCATAGGCGCGTCTGCAGCGGCTACTGCAGGCGGTCTAGCCGGTCTCAGGGGGTAGTCTAGGTCTACCTAGGGAGGTAACGAAGGTCAGGCGGTCTACTCATAAGACACAGACTCAATTCAACAACAAGACTTACTTCGCATATACTTACCCGTCATCCTCACTTATTCAGCATCCTTGTGGCAGCCCCGTCGGCGGCAGAATTTCCAATTCCTTCGTAGAAATAGCTGGTTCTTTGTCTGTTTCCAATAATCCTCAATTGGTTCAAGCGCTTGGTCTAGATCAATCGGGCACAATGACGACGCGGTATAGAGTAGAATGTGAGTCTCCTGTAGCTCCCCGCTCCCGTTACAGTCCTGTCATGCCGGTATCCTAACCATCCTTGTTTGCAGATGCCCTCAAGACACATAGACGAGACCAGTTCATAGGTGATTCCAGCTTGCTTGCTCCGTCTCCCTATTCCTTATCCTTACATGCACAAGACATGCCTCTTCTCGACATTGATCGTGCCAGTGCCCAACACCCAGCCCGCTCAGGCATGCTTATACAAATTGGGCCGCATGACACCGCGGTACACGAGAGCCCCGGGGTGGGCGAGCCAGACGTTCCAGTTACCTCACGTCGTGTCTGCGTTCCATGACCATGTAATGCGACCAGAAGATTAGCCTAGCCCTCGTCCTGCTTTTATCAGCTTCTCGCTTGTGTGTGATGGGCTTTTACTGACACCATGTTAGAATGGATCAAGGGGTTGCTGGCAGTCCCTTTCGTGCTTTACTCTCAGCCAACGGGCGTGTTCGAAGCCAACGGTGGCAACGTCATTCAGATGTCAGAGGAGGCGCACAGGCGTTATGCCGAGATCATGAGGGATGTCGAAGTTATGATCGACGACCACAGTGCGTTTTGTTCCTCCCCTCGTTTGGCGTGATCGAGTCGCTTACGTATCCACAGTCGCACATCAAGCACACATGAATGCAATCCCGTCCAAATTGAAGCTTCTTGTTCCTCCAATAGGCAACTTCTTCACTAGGCTGCCCCTGGAGGCAGCATTTAAATTCCAAGATAGCAAACGTTACATCTCATCACGGCGTTTCGTCTCACCGTCATTCAATGATGTCCGCCTCATCTTGAATTCGGCACAGCTGATGGCTGTGACGACGCACGGTACTCTGCAGCTCGCGACCTTTGACGGAGATGTCACACTATACGACGATGGCCAGAGCTTGGAGACTGGCAGTCCAATCATAACGCGCATGATCGATCTGTTGCTCAAAAACGTTAAGATCGGCATTGTCACTGCCGCAGGCTACACTACTGCCGACCGATACTACGCCCGTCTCCATGGGCTATTGGACGCCATCGCGCAGTCGACCGTACTCACACCCCAACAGAGACAAAACATTGTAATCATGGGCGGAGAGGCAAACTACTTGTTTGAGTTCAGTCCAACTTCCCCTCACTTGCTGGCACCCGTCCCGCAGGAACGCTGGCTTACGGCCGAGATGGCCACTTGGTCTGACGCGAGCATTAAGGCTTTACTAGACGTTGCCGAAGCTGCGCTACGCGACTGCATCAAGACCATGAAATTGCCTGCTACGCTCATGCGAAAGGACCGGGCTGTTGGAATTATCCCCAGTGACCCTAACGTGCGCATCCCGCGTGAGTCGCTTGAAGAGACAGTACTTGTGGCACAGAAAACCCTCGAGCTCAGCGTTGGCGGCACCGATCGCAATAACCAAATTGTACCATTCTGTGCATTTAACGGAGGCCGAGACGTATTTGTTGATATTGGCGACAAAAGCTGGGGTGTGGCCGTGTGCCAAGAGTGGTTTGGGGGGAAGAATGGCGGTCGGCCATTGTCAATTAGACCAGAGGAGACATTGCACGTCGGAGATCAGTTTCTCAGTGCTGGGAGCAACGACTTCAAAGCACGGAGTGTAGCGACCACGGCCTGGATTGCGAGCCCTGCAGAAACCGTCGATCTCTTAGATGAGCTAGCTGACTTTATGACTAAGAAGTTGAGTTAGCGTGCTATAATAATGCCAGATTTTTTGCTTTTTTAGGGATTTATTGAGTAGCGAGACCTCACAGGGGATTAATATGAGGCGCCCCTCTTGAAACAATACTGGATAGTCCGAGTGACCTAATGGAGGGGTCAACCCCGTGTTTACCGATAACAGATACCTTAAGCCATCTTTTGCTTAGGAAAATGAAGAGACAAGATATTCATGAGAACCTACCTCTAGTCAAAGCTTCAAGCCTAGTATTCGTTTGAAGGATTAGACGTCGAAGTATATGCTTATAACCTGTGTGGTTCTCGCTGCCTAATTGAACCATACTGTAGAAAGCTGCAAGGATCAAACCAAATGACTTTCACACCTTATCGCTACACAACGGTTCGATTCCATCCAATTTGACAGAACCTATAGCGAAATATACGCGAATAGCTTTCGAACACCCTCCCTGATCTTGCTCGTAAGCCTCACATTTTGATACCGGATTCATCAAGTCCTTGGTAAGTTCTAATACCTCTAAGTATACTCGCTGAATGATCAATTCGTCTTTGGCGACGGAGTAGCCAAATACTCGTTCGACTTTTGAAAAGGTAACATAGACCGCTATAGTTCAGATGAGGCGTGAACTAGTGACTTACTAGTATGTCAGATTAGCTCTGTCACAATTCTCGCCGTCGGTATATCTCGTATTAACTATTTTATGACATCGGAAAGAAACACCTATTTACTTAATAGAGTTTGCACTGCAGGTACCCGGGATAAAGCCGGTCCCTGATACACCCGGCCTCCGGGGTTTTATCCCGCGGGGTTCCGTGACAGGCTCTAATCCTCTAGCGACCAATATGCTGGCCACAGCACTGGGAGAAGTCATACATGCACCCAAGAGAGATGACTGAGGACATAATGATTATAGTGTAAAGATTATAGAATCAGTTCCTGGGCTTTAAACCCCAGCTGGTAGTTTTATTTACGCTCTGATAACCTAACCTTAGCAATCGCCTTTCATCTATAACTGGACAGAGTATTAAGACTAACGCGGCCTGCCAAGAGGGTTTGTCCAGTGGTTGACACTACCCCGTAACTATAAAAATTTACTATGTTGAGTATGATATAACCCTTAAAAAATAAGCTTAAGATTTAAACCAACGGACTTTTTCGATTTGTATTTGATTTTATTATAATGTTTCAGTTTTAAAAATATATGTATTTTTATACAGACTGAGTCGCCAGTTATGAGGCCCAGATTCGAAGCTTTCCGGTGTTATCTATTTATTAATTATACGTTAACCTTTTTTATCATGTGTTGGGTAAAAGAAAGAGGGAGGAGAAATCTGTTGCGTGACAGAACGCCATAGAATAATCCCCGATATCATGCACGGGCCATCCGCCCATTGGCATCTAGCCGACGTAGAAACGTATAGCCAACAGAATGAAAGGCGGTTTTCTTCGGAATAGGGTCCCACGCTCTATTCGTTACCGTTGTGATGTTCAGAAAAGTCAAGAGCCTTTGAGGGTTCGTCGCCGGGATCGTCGTCTCGACCAGTGTTACAATCTTCATTTGAATTTATTTTATATGCGCAAGACAAAGATTCGATCGGGGAGAAAGAGAGACATTAGTCGATGAGACCAATGGGTACAACCCGGGTCTATGGAGATCTGTGGCGGCATGTTAGAAACTGGCGTGTAAAAGCGCTAAGGGCAAAGCTGCAACAATGCAATCAATCATCTTGATTCCGTCCCCTGGCCAGCCGCTGTTCACGAAAATCTCTTACTCATCGATACCCACTCGCAAAATACCCAACTGATCACCACATCAGGGTCTCGACTGCTCTCATGGTACGTGGCGCACGCATCAAACGTTGACGAGGATTCGACCATGCTCAACACAGGGTTCGTTCTGCTTAGACGTTCTACCCTGCTCAAGTAGAACGCCGGCCATCATCATCCAAAGTCGCTAGCTTCTAGAGATGGGTGTCAAAATGATCCATCGCGCTCTGCTGCAACTCTCGCGTCTCTGTGGACCTTCCTTAAACTTCTTTCACATGACATCATCAGAGAGGCTCTTCGGTACAGCGACGTGAATGAACCAAATAGTTGTTGGAGTCTCTTCGTTGGGAGCTTGCCTGTAAGCCATCGTTGAACATGATACAGCAATACATCTATGCCAGCCATGTGGCCAACGCGATTAGCGGGCTATGGGGCAGTAATGTAGAACGTGGAACGAATAACGATAGAAGGGGGGTTTGCGCTCATAAGATATCATACTAGCTCCAACGCGATACGTCTCGAGGAAGCTTATTACCGGATAAATTCACGGGCTTTAGATACTCCGTTAGGAATCCATTTGGGTACGGTCGGGCTATTCCGAAGCTTAAGGTTTGGCACGGCTGCATATTTTACTTGAGTATATATACCTCCGAAAATTCTTTTCTTTTCAGGTTGACTTCTGGACTGATCAGAAATCTGCATACGAGAGTTTTGTCATTGAATTGATCACTTTATTCCTTTCCTATTTATACTCGACTTCGCTATCTATGATGTTGTATCATTATAGTTGGGTGTGTGTGTTTTGTTGTGTTGTCGAGGCTATTCTAGCAAGCTTGTTCAGTGTTTGCGAATGACCTCGCGCCAAATGGTACTGAATTAACTCGTCTAGCTCTCGTAAACGTTTCCTGCTATTTCATCGCTAATGTCGCTCTATTCCTCCTGACATGTCTTGATGTCGTGTCGCTGTGCTAGGTACCAGGGTATCAGGAAAGTCGAAGGCCGGTGGCTTCTGCGCTCTAGGGGAATTACATCATACATAGAAGGCTATATAAAGCCCGAGGGCTCCCCGATTCTAGAAGGGCGACCTGGGGATCAATAATATTGACCTCTTACCCCTTCATCTACCTACTGGTGACTCAATTTCACTCTGGAGATCACACCCCATGACACCCTAGAGCGTAATAATATCAAAACAGATCCTGTCTATACTCTTTAATTATAGGATATGCTATACCGACAGACAAGCATGTTTAGTCAATATTTATCTTGTGGCGCATGTATGCAATCCATTTTCGGATCCCAGAACTTCCAGTCCTGGAGGCTTCTACGCTAACTCTTCAACATTTGTATGCAGCATGTTATTCCTCTGTCGGTAACGGGTTTCAAAGAGACGTTTTAGCGCACCTCTTGACTTAGATTCGGCTTGCACCGGGCGGGCCTTGCATGCCGGGATGTCGGTGTATTGGTTGTCCGTTCTAATATGTAGGTGAGATCTCATGCCAACCGCGTGATGTCACGCTTCTACCCCTCAGCTACGATAGAAGTGGTAGTATAGAATAAAGGGGGTAGGTAATAATATACCATCTGTCATGTGTTTCTGCACGTGCGACAGGGGGGATAGTGCGAAGATTTGGTGAAGCCTACTGCTTCATTTTCTAGGTTTCTGAGGAAGAATGCTCTGTGACAAGGCTAACGTAAAACTACAGCTTGTAATATCCATTCGGGAGATGTGCAATTCTAAACTATTCCGTGGGGCAAAAATAACTAAATATTTAGACTAATGCGAATTTAGAAGCTGAGGATCTAATTCAATACTAATGCTGGGCAGAGCATGCTCACGAGTTCAGTGGTGAGCTAGTCTGCGCGCATGCTTATTGATAAGTGACCAACGCTATACAAACCAAGATCTTGAATACAGAGATCTTAAAAATAGAGAATTGAGATTTAGTGCTTAAGTGGGTGTCCAGCAGATGGGCCTTTTTGGCGAGCGAGGGAAGGGGAAGTCCAGCTAAAACCCAGTGCCGAACCCATGGATTGGGCTGTTGCGAACGTGGGAGAGATGATGTTCGTGTTTGTGGACCGTGATTTTCGCTTGTTAGCATGAGTCTTATCGGCGGGCCTGCATTCCTGGCAATGCGTTGCAAAAAAGCTTCGCGAGATGATACTGGCTATTCTCCATATAGCGTCGAGATGAAGTTATATGAAATCTGCCCTTATCAAATATTGATCCGCGCCTCAGGCTAAAGAGGCTCAATAAGCGATAGCCTTGCTTGGTCGAGAATCAAGCAGATTGGCCCTTAAGCGAAGCGATTAAGGGGGGGATGGACGGCCAATTATGAGGCGCCATTTCGTCTTGGCATCCTAAATAGGCAAGTGCTGGACCCCTGTGGTCAAGGCATTGTCATACGGATTAACCGCTCGATAATATATCATCTATAGTACCCTCCTGGCTAGAACGTAGCAAAAATGGCCAAAAACTGGATGTTGGCTATGTTGTGCTCTTCGTATCCTCTGTTGCGTTCGGCCGAATCTCACCTCAGGAGATTTCGACGGGATGCCTCCCGCGCGTCGGAAGATTAGGCTAGCTCTTCATGCACGCCTGATTTTGGGACTCCCTTCTTCCAGACCTGAGTCCATGGCCGTGGGTGTTTTCGGGTAACGCTCGGTTAGATAGCAAGTAGAAGATTTACTGCCAGATCTATGCTAGGCAAAAATGGAAGCCAGGCATGGTGCGGAGAAGGACTTGTTATCATGACGAGATGTCTCAACATCATATTAGCCTGCTACTCCAGGTGACCCTGTACGGGATGTGCGCTTGTTTCGCGTGGAACACTTATCAACTTCTCGCCTAATACGCGAAAAGGTTAAGTAAGTTTAAGGAAAGGCAAAATTTTTTTGAGTGACGGATCCTGAAAGTAAGGCTGTTCCAAAAATAGATGCAAGATCTATTATCCCTGAGCTGGGAGCTGCGTGATACTATACGGACCTGCATGTCAAGCCTCCGGGAATGCAGGTAGCCTGCAATATAGGCAAACACGTATTGATTCGTATCATGGACGCTCGGGTGAGGATGTCATTCGACAAAAAGAGGGGATGACAGACGGAGCTCTACCATCCTCACGAGATCTATTACTACAGCTGAGGTTAGCTACTTGTTAAAATATGAATATATAAACGTCTACATCGACCTTGTGTTCCCATACTTGTCTACGAAGTGTCCACCAGACTGCAGATCCCCTTTATACTCAGCTATCGATCCTCTTCCGCGATCTTGTAGGTTTTACGACGACAATCCCTGTATGATCAATGCTGATCAGCAACGCAGATCTCTTCAGTATATCAAATCGATCCACAATGAAGTTCTGCCTCGCTACCGTCGTTGCGGCCCTGGCCAGGTAAGACAAGTAAAGCTCTATACTATATAGAACTAAGACTAAAACCATCGATAGCCTTGCTCTTGCCAACCCAATTGCCAATGACGTCGTTGACGCTGCCGATGTTGAACCCACCTTCGTCGAGTCGGTGGGAACATTGACCCGGTTCCCCCCACCACCACCCCCCACCCGAACGTCAACGACGACAACCTTCATTATCACCGTCACTACTCTGCCGCCTGGCAAGCCAACAGTCATCCCCAGGCCCTGCCCCACCGTCACGCTCACCACACGCCCCAGCAACTGCTCTCCTATCCGTTGCCCGATCCCCGGCTGCACTTATGAGCAGGACATGATTATCCCCTGCGGGTGCGATGTAAAGACCTTACTCTGGGTCGAGGGATGTCAGACTTCCTGTCCCCAGGGCTGTGCTACTAGTACCAATACCTTGAGCCAGCTTTGCGCTACCGCTACTCCGGTGTTGGCTGAGCCTTCTGGGGTTTAAGAGCTTCAGCCTGCTTGTGAGAAGGAACTAGAGTGTTTGAAGATGAGATATTGGTTTCTTGTATGATTTTGAATTGGACGAGACAAAGCAGTTAATTTCAGACTTGCTCGAAGGCAGGGCTTCTTGCTATACTTATGCAACCTTGTCTAACTATCACCGTCGTGCACGTAGTCTAACGTCTTAAGCGTGTCAGATAATTCGAGTATAATGCGATCCGGATGTCTATGCTTGCGGCTGCTGCCAACCTAGCTATAGAAGCAAGATAACCCCTGTATCAGAACTGTGCGGATGAGTGGATGATAGACCGGATTCTTTCTTAATGTGCTTGCGTTGGCATGCCTTTGCGGGCCCATACGAACAGGCGTTGGCGGTGCTAGCGCCCATAATGGGAATCGCTTCGGTTAGAATACCATGTGCTTTAGGAAAAGCAAAAGAGAGGTGGCCTACGATACTTCATAGCACTGTTTGTCGTCGCTAGGATCTCTGTAGTAGGGGGTGTGCGATGACTTCAATTGTTGCGCATGTTCTAATCTGATAACGCTACACGACTTCCGCCTATATACAGACATGCCATTTCTTTAGGTATGTGATCAATGATCGTGACAGCCGTATATCTACGAAAGCAATAAAGACTGGTTCTAGGGACCCCCAAAGACTCGTGACATACTTGGTTAGCAATCATATCCAGAGAGAGATAAATTTGGCGCATAGACCTTGGGGCCCAGGGCACTTTTAAGGTAGTTGGCATTGTGGGCTATTCTCACAGCTACGTCATTAATTATGCTCCCAACTCCTTCTCTGCGCCAGTTGTAGCGTTCAAATCAATTTAGCAAGTCTCTTGAGGTATCTACGTAGGCCATGTAACAGTGACGACAAAATCTGGCCTATGATGAGAGCGGAATGCATGTACCGTTGCTCCTGCCTCTTTAACTGCAGCCAAGGCGTGAATACCTAAGTAGCAAGAGCGTCTCTAGGCAGGTGGAATGTCGGGAGGAAAGGGAAGCAACGTCCCACCCTGACGGGACATTACTTTTCTTCTTCTCCAGTTCCCAGGAATCTCTTCGTCCTCTCTCCCTCTCCCTCTTCCGTGCGCCCTCCCACCACCGCTCACTTCACCATGCCACCCCATTCTGTGACTTCACCATGCCCTCCTGTGATATCGCCAGGCTGCGTAGCGCAATCTTGTACTGGGTGTTTTCTTTACTATTCTCTTCTTACCATGATGTTACCGTTGACTATTGCTAATTCCCATAACACAGACACATACGCCATGCTAGACACGCCGATGGCGTGTCGAGACTCCTGACTGCATTTCCATGGTCTTGAGTCGTAATACAGCAATGGCAGAGTAAATTTTCCTGTTCTATGAGATGTCCCATTCTATCAAGGCAAGCTCATCGCAAGAGGAAGAACATTTTAATTCCAGATGTGTCGAGAGATACGCAGCACTAAGAATATTTCATATGTAGAATCTGTGAGCAGGAACAGGGATGCCGTACATAGGTAGCTAAGCAAGGCAATAATTCTTTGTAGACTTCCAAGTTGCTTTACTTTTTACCAGCTGGTTTTATGAGGGCTACGTAACTTTAACCAGTATGGGGGAAGATAGCTCGAAATGCTCTCGCCTGTAGTTGTCGGTTCACGCCTGGCGCCATAGTTTCTCCGATCCAATCTGAAAAGATGCCTTTGATTGATGGATAAGCGAGATGATACTAGCGGAGTGGATCGTGTCCAGTTTGTCTATATTCTAGACAAATTCTCCAAGCTCACTTAGGCATAGATTGTCGACGACGAGCACAGCCAGCTTGCCTGATCTTGTATTCAATACACCCTAAATCCGTGCAAAGTCCGACTTCTACTGCCAGTGACGATGCTGACATGTGAGCAATATCTCCGTACTGGAGAGACATGTTTTACCTTCGACAATTGAATTGATCTTTCTGTGACTCATTATATATGTTGTCTATCAATTGACAAGGGTGCCGTGTATGCCTGCTTTCTCGACGTTATAATTATTCATGCTGACAAATTGCATATTGTCTGCTGAGCGAGGGTTGGTAAGGATTTCGCGCTAGATATATCCTGTGCTTTGAGCACGACATCAACACAACTGAGAGAAAAGTCCGAAGTCCGGTGCAAACACCGGATATGGGATGTTGTATGATAATGCATATAGATAAATATATAGTCTGGTAGTATACCAATTGATGCCGGAAGAGCTCATGTGGTATCTTGCCATCGCAATTAGACCGTATCGCTAACCGCAGTGAATTTCTCCAAGATGCGGCCTCAGCTGGTTTCTGCGTATCATGTCTTATATATGCTCTCGAGCATCGTCTATTGGGTACCAACAGCTCTAGCCGGCAATACAACTCTCATCCCCAGCGTAATTGTCAAGAACGGGACCATCCATGGTCGTCACCTCGCCGAAACCTGGGACCAGGATTTGTTCCTCGGCATCCCCTATGCCCAACCACCAGTAGGCCCCCTGCGCTTCAAGTGGCCCAAGCCACTGAACGAGTCCTTCGAGACGCCGCTGGATGCGTCTGCGTATGGTTATAGCTGTTACCAAGCTGGGACTGCCTTCGATCTCTCAGAGGACTGTCTGACCCTCAACGGTCAGTTATAAGGGTTCCCTAACTCACCTACGCCCACCTGCTGACATGTATAGTGGTCCGACCGCATGGGGTTGACAACGCTGAGAAATTGCCCGTCTTGGTGTGGATATACGGCGGCGGCCTGTTCGCCGGATCGAGCGCGGATCCGCAATACAACTTATCCGGCGTCGTCCGCTTATCGCAGGAATCCCAACAACCTATCATTGCCGTTTCAATCAACTATCGGATAGGCGTACTAGGCTTCCTGCAGTCACCCGAGGTCCTCGCGGAGGGAAGTTCGAATGCCGGGCTTCTCGACCAGCGTTTAGCACTAACGTGGATCGGGGAGAACATCGCCGCGTTCGGGGGCGATCCGGACAGGATCACCGTCTGGGGTGAGTCTGCGGGTGCGCAGTCGATTGCGCTGCATCTGCACTCATTCGGCGGCCGCGACGACGGACTATTCCGTGCTGCAATTCTTGAATCCGGCAGTGCGATTGGTGTCGCGCTGCAGCCTTTGGCGTACTATGAGGCGCCGTTTGATAATCTCACGCGAACGGTGGGATGTGCCGACGCCGCGGATCGGCTAGCTTGTCTGCGCGGTATCCCTCCTGATGACCTCTTCGCAGCGCGAGGAAGCAATTATTGGAATCCGCTTGTGGATGGGTACGTTACCATGCTATCCTGCAAGGAATTCAACGGCGCTTGTGAACCTAATGCTTGTACATAGAGGCTTCCTCACGGATTATCCTTCCGCCTTGGCGGGTTCCGGTTCGTTTATCAAGGTGCCTCTACTGCTCGGCAGCAACAGTGATGAGGGCATCTCTTTTGGCCCAATAGGCTTCAACGATTCGACCGAGATATACAATGGCCTGTTATCGAACCCCGGTTTCTCCGGTCTTAGTGGACTACCGTACCAGATTTCTCCAGCCTCCGCTCGCAAGCTACTCGAACTGTACCCGAACGATCCTGCTCACGAGCCACCGTACGACGTCACGAACGACACCGTGTTTCCGCAAAATGGACTCCAATGGCGTCGTACGTGTGCCATCTACGGCGACATCGTGATGACAGCGGGGCGCCGGAAGTTGTGCGCAGAGTACGCAGCCGCAAACCAGGCAGTATACTCGTACCGTTTCGCGACCAGACCATGGGACGCCACAGAAGCCGACGGGGTGCAGCACTTCGTCAACGTAGCCTTCAGCTTCCAGAACATCACGGGCACACTAGGCCCGGTGCCAGAATTCCAGAGCCACGGGGAAATCAGCGCCGATATTGGCAGAGCATACCTCAACTTCGTCTATCAGCATGATCCCAACGCGAACAAGAGCGGCGTGCAGACGGAGCTGCCTTATTGGCCGAGGTGGACGGCGACGAGCCCATCGAACATGGTGCTCAATGCCACGCGGCCCCATTTTGAGAAGGACGACTTTAGGGAGCCTGGCATCTCTTTCATACAGACTATTAGCAGAGAGCTTTTGGCATGACACACTTACTGTACGATTTCCACATATATGTTGAACTCTTCGTAGACAAAGCCTCGGCCTTTCTTCTTAGGAAGGGTTCTCATAGGGGCAACTGCATATACCGAAGATGTAGAATGTACTCGGTAGAGTTAGCTGTACGGAATGTCGCACCAGCACTGACGGCTGCCTGAGGCCACCAGATGCTTTCTATTGCATCCACCTCCTTGTGTGCTGCAGCTGTGCGGCAGGTGGCAGGGCTGCCAGGCTCAGACCCGAACACAACCGCAACAGATCCCTTGTAAGTCTGGATGGATCACGAAACTCGTAACTGAACTGCTACACAGCCATAATGTCTTAATAAGCTACTGTACTAAGTATTTAATTTCAAGATAAATATGAAAGAGTCGATACCAAACCCCCTAGGATTAGAAGTTATAATAACTACAGTATAAGGCATCGCAGGGTTCTAGGTTTGGCGGGGTTGAATTGAAGCCTCTTAGTGCGGGGTACACGGCGGGAGACCGCGCTCTCAATCATATCATGCCCCTCGTTATGAGAGATATCAAGGCTGGAAAAGCGCGCTTCAAAACCAACGTCAAGGGACCACCTACGGCCACTTAATCATATTTTCCCGCCTTTTACAAAAGCTAAAGTCGCCGTAGTGTTTATCGTGTCCGTCTCGGCTACGTATAAGGAAGGATATCGACAACAAGCAAGTCTCTCCTGTTCGTCGGAAATGTTTGCGCTGAATTTAGCGATCTCGTGATAGAGATTGCCTTGTACTCCAAGTATCGTCGCAGTTTCGAAAAAGACCAAAGAGGTCATAGTCGATACACTACGACTCAAGCTCGTTCCGTTCCAAATCTGGACCTTCTCCATTGTCACGGGACTGTTAAGACCAGGAGGTAAACTCGTTTCGACGAATAATTAGAAGATGGTGCAGGCTCACCATACTCAGCTATGGAACACTCAAGTTGCGTAAAGGCCTGCGGGCAGAAAGGGACGTCGGGAATAGATGCAAAGAACTATGTCCAACGAGTCATATCCGAGATCTCGAAAGGTAGGAGGTTCTAGTACAGCGCGAGTACAGGGGTCATAAGGTTTCCTACATCATATCTACTAACGTCAATCATTATGTGTAGAGATCCTAGCTGTATATGATTTGAAATGGAAGGGCTAACAGTGTAGTAGGATATGGACATGCAGATCAAGACGGGGTTGGGGGTACTGGCTCGACAGTGCTCTTGAGGTTCCGGTGTCAGGAGATGATATATATAGGTACGTCTATATACACTTTCAATAGCCATACATTTTGCTACGGCTTCCTTCAATCGCTTGAACGACTGGCAGAAACTCTATATCGTGTTCTTTTCGTTAGCTCCAGCTTACTTCTACGACAAGTAATGTGGAACACGAATTCCGGGATGCAATTTGACCTACATACCTTGCTCTCCAAAGGAGTGAAGTCGAATCAGTCTCCTTTCTCCATTCCCCGGCCCTTCAAATTTCTTCATCTCCAGCGTGTCTATATAGAAAAGATTCTCCAAATGAATGTCGCACCTCTTCCTACCGGGCTCATATTTCTCAAGCCTGGATACTGGACACACTCTGAGTTAGAACCACTAAATATTTAACACATGCCTAGAGCGGACGCACCTTTTCCATGCAGCCACCGACGGAAACGTTGACGCGGTGCCTTAAACCTTAGTGATATCCAGTATGAACCTGGAAGATGTTGCCACAGAATCATCATGGCCTGGCCTAGCTTTTCGTCAAAGCTGAAGCGGCCGTTCAGACACGTTACCTGCTGTAGCAAATAGAACGAATGTGGAGCCCATGGATCTGCGAGCTGAGCGATGAATTCTAAGAACGGCTGCCGCGAAACCTCGGAGCCCGTGCTACTTCCTGAGTTTGTGGTGATGCTAGATGTTGGTGGGTGTGTGGGAAGATCGATCTCGAATTCGCGATCCGCAAATGATCGGTGGCTAACGTGCTCCGCCTCGTTTGGTGGGCGATCATGTTGCCGCCTAGACCCGTGGAAGTTGACTGATTCAAGTCCGAGCAGCACCACGCGAGGATTCGGGTGCTCCATATCTATGCCTGACAGGCCCTGTGGCACAAGGTATAGCATATAATCCGTCCTATACGGCCTCAGAAGTCATAATCGGATTTTCCGGCGGGCCACTCATTTGCTTACCATCCCGAATTAGACTCCTTAACGTTGAAAAAAGCCCGAGTTCGCGAGCCATAACGTGATGGCTCACGTATTTTCAAGATGTCCTCGCCGAGTTGGATAAACCGAAAGAGAAATGAGTGTGTGTTAGACATGCGTATCTCTTTGTCTTCTCGATTCGGACCTTGGACTCCAGTAAATGTCAAAAGATTCTTCAGCTTTTGAACATCTATGACTCTTGAGTTAACGACGATTATCCCAGGAAAATATGTTTCAAGACGCACCAGAGCTAGAAGAGAATGTAACGCGTAAGCGACGATTGGTCTTCTGGGGATCGGTTCCCTGCTCTTATCAGCTCAGTCATTGACCATTGCTTAGACGACTACGCACGCGCCAGAAATAGAGTCCATAATCGCCTATGTCACATCAGATCCATCCGTAAATACTTCCACTCGAGAACATACCGTCCCGCTCCTCGCAGAGATTGTTGAAGTGTGGCCATTTTATGGAAATGGAGCTTCCCGAATGCGCCTTCAGGCGAAACCCGGTTGCCGGGATCCCTGTATAGGCAGCACAAGATCAGCACTGTTGTATGATGTTAAAGGATGACGCGAGTGATGTCTGCATCATACAGAAATTTATCTTGCGCTCGATAATGGGCCAGTCAGCGTCGATCCCGACAACTATTCGCCATTCAAGACTTTTCTCTCGGGTTATAGTTAGTGATTTCGAGTCGACATTCCTATGAGGGCATTGGGGGCGGCTCTGTTCGTCTGATCTGTTATTATTCCCAATTTCGCCGAGAGTATAGTCGAGGATGTTTGCGAATACATTCGTATCGTTTGTTCCGGCATCGGATAGCATCGTTTGCTCGTACCATGGTTGGCAGCATGGGCCCCAGTCTAAATTAGCTCCACGCGCGTCACGAATCGCTCTGACAACGCCCACACTGTCTAACCTTGCCTCAGGACTTTCTCGAATCTACGTAAAAGATAAATATCGATAGGGGGGGTGACGGTTTTAGTTAGAACACATACCAGCTTTTTCACCAGGTCTATCGCCGCATCTGATTCCAGCTCCCCCGAGCACAGCAAGCCATCTAACCAACTATGTAGCGTTTCTGGTAAGCACCTATTCGTCAGTATCGGTAAAGTTCCGTTCCCCCCCACGTTCTCAATGTATTCACATAAGTCCTTCTTCGATTTTCCCTTGATCACAGTGATCATCTCGAGGAACACGAGCCCCAGAGTATACATGTCGTCCGGAAGATCTTGAGGCTCTTTCTTACACCGCTCTGGTGTGGTATAGGCTTCATCTTCTACGCGCCGCGACCCCCGGGCTTCCACAGAGCTGCCATTGACAGCATACCGCGCGGTCGCGAAGTCGCAGATGCAGATCTTCGGGCTACTGGGCATCTTGTCAAGGACAATGAGAATATTTTTCGGTTTCAAATCCCCGTGTCGAATATTGTGTCTGTGTAGGAAGAAGACGGTAGCCGCAATGCAACCGAAGAACTGAGGGAGCCTTCGGAGTAATGTTGCTCGGTGGACTTCATGTTCGCTATGCATTACATCCTCGAGGTTGCAAGACGCGACAGGAGACATCAGAAGGTAGAATGCCTGCGGGTCGGTAAATGTGGTAACGATCTCAATGAGATGATTTTGTTTGATATCCCTCAGAGATGCCCACTCGTCTCTCGGCGTCTTCTCGCGGATATGGAGCAAGGCCTTTCGCTCTTGCTCGAAATGCTCTTGCCTTCCGTCAGGGAAACGCTCCCGCTCGCCGTCCCCAATGCGGTCTATTGCGGACCAAGTGTCAGAGTTAGGACGAGTAACTCTCTTAAGAGCTCGTATTGGCTCGGAGGGATGTCGACGCATTCTCACGGCGGCTACACGACCGAAACCTCCCCGACCCAAAAGCGCGGCCTCGTCGTCGAAATCAAGTTTCCTATCTCCTTCATTGCTGACTTGACTAAAGGTTTGAAGTGCCCAATCTTCAGGAAAATGAAAATGCTCAGCCCCCCGACGCGCAATGGCATTACGGAAATCTTGGTCCTTGGAAAGAATCGACTGCTGGCACTCAATGAAACGGCGCCGTTCTTGGTCGGAGAGCGCCACCGGCAAACCTTGGCCATTCCTTGGGAAGGGTAGGAGGATGTCAGTAACCCTGCCGCCCTTGAATCCTGTTGTGGCAGACCGGCTAAGCCTCCCTTGTGTGTGAAGTGCTTGTATGATTTTACTTAATTTGGGATTATCTTCCGAGTCGTCGGCGGTAAGAGTACTCATTATCACCGCTGTTGCGCACGTATGTACGGCTGGTAGCGTGGCCAGTTGAAGTCATAGCGGGGTAGGCGATCGTTCAGCCGTTCAGCGGGAGGGCGATCATGCGCAGTACCTGTCTAACCTAGGTAATCTCCAAGTCAGTGAGGCTCTTAAGATAATCGCATCAATAGGGTTCGGCTTAATATGGGAATGTATTTAAAATGGAAAGGCGACGAGATGGCGGTAGCCAATCCCTTCTGCTACCTACCTAACGAAGGCAAGGTCGAGAGTGCTAGGGTTAGTTACATGTAGGTAGGCAGGCAGGACACGCAGAGGGTCACGCTCTGGGACAAGGTCAGTCAGCGCCTATAGTTGCCAACACTAGCTGACGTGCAGAGGTCTATCAGGTCGATCAGTTACTGTAGGTCTGAGCTAGACTGGTCGCCTTCATGTGGTGCGCGGGAGGCTGTAGCACTGCCTGCCGCAGGCCATAAGCCGGCAACGACTTTGCCCATGTGGTTTGTAACGTACCTAGCTGCTGCTCTAGGGCTACAACCGTGTTTCATTGGTAGGTACCTGTCAATCCATCTGCCTTGAGCATGCACCTCGGTAGGCACCTAGAAATAGGTAGGTAACTACCTGGGGAGGAGCGATGCAGCTCTGAGTGATAGTCGGGCTCGCACTAGCAGCTGCACAAATGGAACCGAACTAGGCCTCTTGTAGGCACTCTGCGTGAGGCACTGTTGTTATTCTTGATAGATTTTCGATTCGAGTCTATTTTATAAGATATTCCATCGTTCTATTTCTCCGTTTCTCGTTCCGAAGTCTCCTCCCCGGTTTCCTGATTACTAGCCCGCCACATCCATTAGCATGTAAGCCACCGAGGGGTCATAAGCAGGCCGTGACAATATAATTATTCCGCCGTTCTAGCTATTACCTATTCCGACGCCTGCAATTCCTCCCCGAGATCTGTTATTTTCCTCCTGTTCAATCATCGTGTCTTTTCACTTCGCAGATTTCTCAAAATGCAACAAGACGGATCTCCACCGCACCAGCCACGGCCAGAGCACTGGCGCCGAATGTCGAGGCCTTTCGTCGGTCTTTCCATAGACGAAATGAACCAAAAGGTCCTAGACTTCATGCGAGAAGCCGGTTTCCCAGATGCGGATCGCCCATTCATCCATCGCGGTGCCTTCTTGGCCCAAGATACCCTGCGATACACACTCGGCCCTTGGGTGGATGATGCTCCAAAAACCTCATCGCTGCCTTCTCAAGCGACATCCCACCTTGTCTATAACCGCCAGCTCATCGATGAGCATGGTACCGTATTCGTCGATCATGAAGAAAGGAAAGCCCTCGAAATCGAAGCCGAGAAAATCAACATCTGGGGCCGGTACCGGAACCTTTGGAAGAAGCTCAGCGCTTATCCCCGGCCACTTTATTCGGTGATAATCTGCTGTTCATTAGGGGCCATGGTCCAAGGGTTGGACCAAACTGCAGTTAATGGAGGTCTGTGAGAAACACTGAGAGATGTATCTGAGCGACACTACGCTTACACCACTTAAGCCCAGGTCTTCTATAGCAAGGCATTTGGAATAAACGATTCGACCGATCGCCAACAGACTGCATGGCTGGGATTAGTTAATGCTGCGCCTTACCTCTCAGGAGCGATTGCATCCTTGTAAGTTACACCCCGTTGGTTCATTGCAGTTGTAGTTAGGCTAGAACACTTTTCAGATTCAATCAGCAACTCAATGAGCTATTGGGTGGCAGGAGGCGTTTGATATTCCTGACCTGCTTAATATCTTTGGCTACTTGCTTGGGACAAAGTGCTACAAGCAGTTGGAGGACGCTCCTGGCGGCTCGCTTTTTACTGGGCCTCGGCATCGGCCTCAAGAGGTAGATATACAGTTCTATTTGTTAATACCCGGGAACTAATCGCTTGTTTGACTGACGCGGCATGCTACTCAAAGTGCGACGATCCCTATCTACGCGACCGAGTGCGCACCTGCCCAACTGCGTGGGGGGCTTGTCATGATGTGGCAACTTTGGACTGCTTTTGGGATTGCTCTGGGATATGCTTTTGGAGTTGCTTTTTGGGGTGTCGGAGGCCCGTGCCGGACAGATGGCATCATTGCACTACCCTGCGTAAGTCTCGAGACAAGCCCAGTTCTATTTATCTCATTATAAAACACCTAACCAAAATCTACAGAGTTGGAACTGGCGGCTTATGCTGGCAGTGCCGGTAAGATCCCACTCACTTTCCGCCTGGTCGGTCAATACTGTCCCGACTAACTTATAGATTGAGTCACTGCCGCCGATCCTGGCCATGCTCTACGTTTTCACTGTGCCAGAGTCCCCCAGATTCCTCATTCAAAAGGCCAACAACACCAGCAAGAAAAATGACGATGGTAGCCATCAAAAGGCCCAAGAACACTACCGAAGAGCATTCGATTCTCTTACCAAGTTAAACCCTACCAAGCTTCAAGCTGCTCGTGAGCTCTTCTTGATATACCACACCATGCAAGAGAAACATGACAATACTTCCAGTGTCTTGACTCCTTTCAAAGAGATGTGGAAGCAAAAACGTACACGCAGAGCTCTTAGGGCTAGTTTGATAGTCATGTTCTTTCAGCAGTACTGCGGTATCAACGTCCTCACGAATTACTCAGATACCATTATCCAGTTGCAAAAGACGAGGCGGGTATATTTTGAAACTACTGACAGCCGAGACCCATTTTATGTGAGTTAAGCTTCAAGAAAGTGATAATATCGTTCTGTGCAACCCTTTTAATCGGATCCAACAGTTTTCGCTCGGTTTCGGCCTTTTGAACTGGGTGTTTTCATTTCCTGCACTCTTCTTGATTGACACACTGGGTCGGCGCGGTCTTCTTTTGTTAACATTCCCCTTCCTAGCCATATTTCAGGCTTTGATGGCCACAACGGCCTGGGTGAATAGCTTTCCTGGGCTCATTATCTCCATGTACCTTTTTTGCGTCTTTTATTCCCTTGGGGAAGGCCCTGTACCGTTTGTGAGTCTCGGCCTTTCTGTTGATTGGTTTCATAGGTTACTAATAGTCAGCTAGGTCTATGCGTCTGAGAGCATGCCACTTCATCATCGCGACAATGGTCAGTATCAAGGCAACGTCTGCAAGTCAATCATATTTTCCCCAACTAACAAGAGAGATTATTAAGGCATGGGCCTCACTACATTCGTAACATGGATCTTCCATTTCGTGTTGACGATATCATGGCCACTATTAGTACAAGTCTGGTCAGAGACTGCAGCTTTCTCCTGGTATGCGGGTTGGTGCCTCGTTGGGTG
Source organism: Xylaria telfairii (assembly GCA_022495065.1). Lineage (NCBI taxonomy): Eukaryota > Fungi > Ascomycota > Sordariomycetes > Xylariales > Xylariaceae > Xylaria > Xylaria telfairii. The sequence goes on from MU383849.1 coordinate 263,314, forward strand.
GTTTTTTATCTACTTGTAAGAATGGCGCCTTTTTCTATGTGATGACCGACTGACATTTTCAGCTTCGTTCGTGAGACGAAGGGAGAGAAACTAGAGGAAATGGATAGAGTCTTTCTCGCACCGGGATCTGTCCATTATAGGTTTGCGTGGCGCGAGCTGAAGTGGTACTTTGAGGCATGTATTAAGTGGCCTTTTAACGTTTTTCTCAGGTCTTCCCTTGTCATCCCCGATAGGCCAATATTTCTCGACTATGTGGAGGAATGGGAAAAAGGGCAGAAACCAGCAATTGAGATCAGGAGGCCAAGTTATTCATCATCTGGCCGACAAAGTGATATTGAACACGAGCTATCGAATATTGGATAGCCACCTCTGACACCGTTTTTACCTCTTCAATTCTCCAAATCCAAGGCGTTTCGGACCCTAATCACCAGATACGAATCAGTTGATCCGGGTACACTCAACTACATGCGTCCTACTTATACTTAAATCAATACTTTTGCCCCGGAGCTCGCGATAAGGAACCCCTCCCCCCGCCCCCTCAAGGATCTTTCTCGCGAATCTCATGTAGCATATTGATCGCCATATCTCCAACTCATTTAAAGTAGCTTGAGAGAAGATGATTAGATTTCGGATCATCGGCGAACCGGTGTTCATGTTCGTCTATCGAATGCCACCGAGCTTACAATAGAGCTTCCTATATAGAGTGACTTTCAGGTATCAAAGCAGATAATACAACCATTTCCAGCAGTTTTACCGACGATGTTGACCACAGTATGCGCAGCCCATGGAGCTGCTGATTATCCTTGCATTAAGCAGTCAGCGAATGGATCCCAAAGATTCGATAAGTAGTGGCCAATACGGCGGCTTCTCTGGGGCAGAAGTTCTGGGCTTTCCTCGCCGGCTGACATGAATCAATACTATAACTGCATAGTAGCATGCATGTCTTGGTAGTTTATTCTCTTCTCATGCAGCCACATACAATAGGCAACTGCCAAGAAAGCTGCAAACCGCCAACTCGGGCACCATCTGGATAAGGTCTAGACTAGTGATTCGTGCTTTTGTATTCCGTACCCGCATCTAATCAGATAATTATGAGGCTGTCAAGGGCTGGGGTTTCTCTTAAATCCTACAGTAGTTTACCTGCACGAGTCATAGGAATTTACTACATAGGTCATGTCCCCATTCATTTCTATGACTCCGTACGGAGTACTGTACCTCAATTCAAACATAGCTTATGTAGGCGGATCACTGCTGAACTCATCGGCAGCCGGACACGCTATTCGTCTGGTACCTATGCATGAAGACGTACAAGCATAATCAACATTTGTTGACCAATACCTGCAAAGCCGAGTTTGGCGCTTGAACAGGGCGTGGGTTTTCCGTGGACTGGTCTACTTGCAAATGATCGAAACTGCATAAGAGCCCTCCGAATCCCATATCATTATATTTGCGTGGCAAAACGTGCGACATGCAGTAGTCCTGCAGTATTGGTGCTGCGCCGTACGATCTGTTCACAGATGGCTTTGGACTAGTGATCGCGCGCATATTATTAGCGGGCTGCGGACCATTCCTGCACGGATATACATAGTATGTCGGCGTTCTTGTACTAGCCATGACATCAACGATTACAAATAAGATCAACCCGGCCCCCAAAATCTCTTACTTTAAAAGTTCATTATCAGATCGAAATTCTCCCGATGAAATCCCCAGTCTAGCCCAGCAGCCGAAATCTATACTGAAAATCCTATGCTGTTCGAAGTAATCACGTTTCTTACCGGGGCAAAATAGTGGCAATTGATTCGGGAAAAGGTGACTCGAAGAACAACATTGAATTGCTACTCTTTAGAACTGTTAATACCGTTGCAGTGAAGATAAGAGACTTCGCATTGTATTACCTGCTTTGGAGGGTGAAATGTGATCTTCTCTATCGATTTTCATAGGTTTGTCGGTAGGTCGCATTGCAGTTAGAAGTAATATAAAGATCGAATGTCGGGAATATTTACATGCAAGAATTTACATCACTGTTACTATTTATGTAGCACCAGAAAGGAGTGCACTGTGTTTCACGTGAGCTCGTAAATGGGTCGCTACTATCAGACCTAGAGATATTCCTCCCAGTGCAGAGCCGCTGACCGTAAATGTGTGAGATGTAATTGAAATGATACCGGAGAAATATAAGGGTTATCCTTAGATACTATGGAGATTGAACGCGAAGTCCTGGAAGAAAGGACTGCGCCTTGTCACCCCGAAGCCACATATTCCATGGGCAATCTCGCCATTGCGTACTTGCATTCCAGCCTTGCTCCTCTCTTCTTTTCGGAACACGCGCCACCCGAAAGGAGATTGTTGGAGACAATCACAGATGGGGCTCTGAAAACCGCCAAGAACCTGGGGCACACGCAAGCGCTATTCGTGGCGAAAGGGGACTGGCGATTGGAGACGAGGGCCACCACGACGTAGCAGGCGAAAACAACAAAATTGCCATACTAACATGGACTTAACTAACTATATCTAGATGCAATAGATGACTCGATCGGCTCCGCTACTGTAAGATTCGTCCATTTCTGCTGACACGCAGCGTGCTGCAGCTTATTAGTAACCAATTAGATAGAATGATTGTTTCTATGAATGGCACTTTATCACAACGTGTGGGGCAGGGCTTTTTGGTCGGGCAGAAATCCTTTGCGCCGCGGACGATTCTTCTACAAAGGCAGCCCGAAGTTCTGATGAGCCGTTGGCGCTATTATAGAACGCTAGCCCCAGTCGAGATTCTGATGATCGCCACCAAACAAGCTTCTTGTGGTTTTTTAGAAAACGAGAACTTCCCATTATCAACCACAACAACTCTTTCGGAATCAGAATGCCTGGGGACACGGCGACTAAGGAGGACAAGCCCGTAACAATTGTGAAATCAGGATCGGGATCCTCAGATACCAGAGAAAAACCTGAATGAGTGAGTGACCCATGATTATACATCACCTTCAACCTCCCATCGATCGCGGAGAACCCTTAATCATTCTAATGGCAGCCTCCTTCCCTATAAACGTCACAACTCCGAGCGATGGATCGAGACAAACGGCCCGCACTGGCCAAGCTGAAACTACATGTAACGAGGATGTCGTTGTGTCCGTATCCATGAACCTACACCCATGGATCATCCAGTACACATTTGGGCGAGCGTGCTAGATTTGCTATGCGATCTCCAAGTACAGACAGAGGTAGAAGCGGGTGTCAGAAAAGCCTCTATTTCAAGATCCTAGACCCAATTCTACAAATCGATTAACCATGATAAATATCAACACAAAGGAAACCTAGATTATTAAACGCATCAGGTGAAGTGATCCTTCTGGACAGGCTACGTATTGATGTGATAAAATGCGACAAAATGATATAGCAAGGCATCGTAAGGTTATGGGAAGTGTCACTAGATAGTCCAGCTACCGATACTTCGTGGAAGACACGCAATGATACGAGGACTCTTGTTATACCTGTTTTAGTACCCATATGCCCTATGCCTTTAGTATCCTTCATGAGGTTGAGAAAGACTTCGCTGAAGGATAGGAATCTCGGAACAGCGTGTAGTCCGATAAAGAGTCATCCTCGTCAACGATGGCGACAATAAATTTACAAAGCTTTCCCTTGATATCCTTGCCTATAGGAGTGGCCTTAAGAAGTTTATTGAAACCTTCCACCACCAATTATGCGAACCCTGATCTGAAATGTCGGCAAAGGCTTCAAAGCCGAGGGCTTTGGAAGATAGTTTCGGGTCAATGGTTTCGAAAGTACGCTTTGAAGACGAATGCGCTGTTAATTTGGTGGTTGTAGTCGAGTTGATATTAGTGTTGGTGGAGGGAGGTCAAGGAGCTGGTGTGGATAAGGAAAAGGCCAAAAGGGGGTCAAACTCGAAGAAGGTCAAACTTGAAGGGGGTTGGTTTAATTATATGTCGACCTCAGCTTCTCAGCGCCTTACTCTTGCCTGTGACATGCTTTAGTGTCCCTGGTCTCACTTTTGTTCACGCTAGGATTTCAGCCATGGTGGTTTCGCCTCACTACCTACCACTACTGCACGACGAGCTTGTAGTATCGTGTTCTAATTATCCTCGGACTTCACGGCAGCATGTTCCTCGCCCGCTAGTCACTCTTCGGTGCGAACTATATGGATATAAACAGAGTTGTCCCTGGGCGCCTAGGAAGCGACTTTTAGGCAATCTTTAAAAAATCGCCTGGGCCCTCCGTGGTCAGCTGAACCCGCCGGGCTGGTATCGGCAAGCCCCGTACCAGCGTGCATAGACTTATCCAATAGTCTATTAATTACTTCATAGTACCCCGCGTCCTCATCAACTCACCTACTCCTTATTCCGCATTCTTGGCGTCACACCTGCCCTATTGTGTTTATTTCCTCAATATTACTCAGCTACCATCAGGGGGCGTTTTTTGTCTCGTTGCGTATAGATATCATGGATCTCACATGGAGGACTGAATCCCTTATTACGATTGGCGTGTTTATCGGGGTTGTGGTGGGAGGTGTGATCTTGGCGTTAGCCAGCCAGCAACAAAATCAAAGGGTCGCAAAGCCCGAGAAGAAGACCGAGTCCTCGCCTCCTATCCAGCGTACATTTCGCTTAACTGGTATTTCTCCGGATATCAGCTTGATTCGCTTGCGTCAAATGCTGCAGATGAGGTCTGAAGCAAATGATAGCAAGAATGATGGTACAAGATGTGATACAGTGTTGAAGGCTTCATTGACCGAATCGGCCACTGCACAAGATAGATCACTTGTCGCAACCGTTTGTGTCACAGCGCTCCCACAGTATCTACATGATCAGCTCACTCCGGGTGTTGAATACGTTGATCGACCGATTCAGCTCTGCTTAGAGAATACTTGCCAGACGGTCCACATAGATAATCATTTCTTTGGGATGACTCCTCTTTATTGGCATCCAGACTGGGTCGTTGAGTTAGTATTCGCTCATCTTTAGTCTTGAGTGTGAACACAGATATTGACCAGCTATAGTATCGTAGCCGTGACTGGCTGGAACGCAAAGGCATTTGTATCATGGAAGCCTAGGCACACGACGGATATGTGGCTCCGTGACTGGCTCGGACAGGATCTGGCGCTTTCAAACTGCCCTGCGCGGATTCTTACTTACGGGTACTCATCTGAGCTTGCCAACAGCACATCTGATGCTAGTCTACATGACTACGGACTAGGGCTTTTTCAAGCACTCAAATCTATAAGGCGTAGTCAAGTTAAGGTAAAATACCTCTTAGAAAGAAAGTTGTGGAGTATAGCTAACAGACCATCCAAGAGAGAATGTGCAAGGCCGCTAATATTGATTGGCCATAGCCTTGGGGGAATCCTAATCAAGCAGGTATTCCGATCTCTTCAATAGATACGAAACTGTCTCGATATAACTGACTCAATTTTTAAGGCACTCAAGCTCGCCTCTTCTAGCGTTCACATTCTCGATAGGGATATATATCAATCCTGTGTCGGTATTTTCATGTTTGGCGTTCCGAACCTTGGTCTTGAAAATACAGCGCTGCTGAACATGACATATGGTCAGAAAAACGATACATTCGCACGGGATCTTGGTATTGGTTCCCAGTATCTAGAGGAACTCGAAAGGAATTTCTGTATAGCCATTCGTGATCAGATGATCTCGGTGATTGCAATTTGTGAGCTAGAGGATAGTCCCTCGGTTCAGGTGCGTCGCCATTTGGATTTGAACGTGCTTGGGCAAGACTGACGGAATGTAATACAGCAAAAAGGCACAGTCTGGGCACGGACAGGCCCTTTAGTACGCATGGTCTCTAAGGGATCGGCTTGGGAATGCGGTCCATCGCCGAAAAGGTGGTCGCGGAAAAGCAATCATTCCTACCTAGTAAAATTCTCCAGGCACGACGACTCGACTTATGTAGAAGTTCAACACGAAATTTTGCGAATGGTTGAGGAGAAACCGGATCATATTTCTCCTGAGCGAGTACGCACGTTGTTTCACGTGGAAGTACACCTGCGCTGACAAATGAGCCTAACAGACTGATATATCCCATTCTACGAGCCAAGACATTAAATACATTAGCGTACCAGCGATACAAGGAGCCTGCCTGATCAGGCAAGAGTACTACCTCGGCCTCATTGAAAAGACATTTTTGTCCCCAACTCTGTCTAATGTATTCGTTCTTTCTGGTATTGGAGGGGTAGGGAAGACCGAGATTGCGCTCAGTTTCATCGACACCCGTTCTGAGCTCTATTCGAAGGTTTTTTGGATCCAGGCCGACTCAAAAGAAAAGATCGTGCAAAGCTTCCGGGAAGCAGCCAATTTGTTAGGAGCAAGTGATGTGACGGAGAATTTGTTTCAGCGAGTGTTTTCCAACCTTCGAAACTCAGGTCGCAAGGTCCTTCTGGTCTATGACAATTTGGACGATATTCAAATTCGTGACGAAATCCTCAACCATCATAGACCTGATTGGAGAGAAGACTCATTTCATATTTTGATAACTAGTCGAGATAAGGAGCTCTCCTCCCTCTCTTCAACCCATTCTAGCGCCGAAGTTGGTGTTTTCAACCCCGGGCAAGCGATGACTCTTATGACGACGCTGCTTGAGGGAAGCTCCGATTCGGCGCAAAATACTCCTGGAAGTTTATCCAACTTGTGCCACGCACTTGGTTACTTGCCACTGGCAATCAATCAAGCATCTTGTCACATAAAGGTCCGAGGTGTGCAGGCGAAGCACTATCTGTCCGAATTAGAACAAACCCCAAGGAGAGTCTTATCTTGGGGCTCTCAATGGACACCCTACAAAAAACCCGTTTTCAAAGTCTGGGAAACCTCCATAGTATACATAGAGGACAACAACCAGTACGCATCTGACTGGTTTCACATGACCAGCTTCTTAGACAGAACGATTCCCCATTCGATGTTTCAACTGGCTCAGGCATACTGCCAAAGACAATCGCGGTATCACGTGGTTTGTCCTTCTCAGTCACTGAAATGGCTGTATGAGACATCGCCAGGGGAATCATGGAGCATCCCCCTTATGGAAATTCAGATAAACCATCTTCAGCGTCTGTCTCTTATTAACTTAGACTACTCCCAAGGAGAAACAGCGACGACGAATTTCCACCCTTTGGTACAAACTTGGGCACGCACGCGATTGAAGCCAGCGCAGCAAATATCCTTCCTCGCCATGGCATGTACAATGATATATGCATGCGCGGAGGAGCTCCGGCTCAGGCAGAATGCTTCACGAGACTCAATAGCCGCGTATATGTCACAGCAGACTCTATTTGTCCATGCGCAAGCATGCGTGGAATTTGCAGAGAAGACACTGGAACGCAACATCGCAACGATACTCGCACCGGAATGCACATTGACGTTTGCATTATTCTATATAAATGAAAGAAGATATCAGGGCGCAATGGCAATGCTACCGACGGTGCTAGAACGCCATAGTGGCCCCCCTAATATCACTTTGAATACTGCGAGAAGACTATTGTCTCTAGCATTCCGCAGGGCAGATAGATTAGAAGAAGCAGAGGCTACCCAAGAGGTGGCAATTCACGAGCTGGAAGAGTTGGTAAGATGCAGGGAAACAGGCACCACCAAACAACTCAACGAAATAAAAGGCGAGTTGCTTCGGGCAAAGGCGGAGCTTGCTACGATATATCGAGACATGAAGAAGTTTACCACGGCGTACGAAGTCCAAAGCAGTGTTGTTCAACAAGCGAAAGATTTGCTTGGGGCCGAATCTCTCGAGACTCTGCACGAGATGTCTTGCTTTGGGACAATCCTCAACCGCAGTGAACGACTAGAAGAAGCCGAAAAGCTAGAGAGACAGGTTGTTGACATTTACGAGAGAAAGTATCCCGGCCGGCCAGAAATACTGGACAAGAAAAGGAATTTAGCCATTACCCTGTATTGCCTGAGCAGGTACGACGAGGCCATCGCGTTGGAGCATGAGGTCCTGCGTGGTAAGCAAGAGCTATACGGCGACGAGCACATCGAGGTGGCGGCAGCGATGCAGAATCTGGGCACGAGCTACAAGGACTCGGGGCAATATAAAAAAGCGGCTCAATGGTATTCTCAGGCCCTGGCGATCCGCCGGCGTGTGCTTGGGGAGTCTCATCGCGCGACGAAGAAGACAGACGCGAACTTGCGGGAAGCCAAAGGTAGGCAACGGGTGGATTCTGGAATTGATCTAGATAATTAGGTTAGATAGTAGATAGCGTGAAGCGACATCGAGGCTCTGTGGTGGCTGGCCTTCTCCAATGTAGCCTGACGTGATGTGATATACGATATACCTTCAAAGCTCAATGATGCATATGTTAGCCTACTTAGATACTTGGCACCCCAAAGAGGCAGCACCACTTGATTGGTACTAGAAAGGGACCACTACATGCATGTCTAAACAGGATAGGTGCAGTAGATAGACTAGATAGATAGATCGTCAGGGTCTGTCTGGGCGCGTACCATTTGATGGCAAGGGAGGCGATTAAAGGCAGCAAAAGACATGACGGTCCGCGACCTTAGTCTACCTACTACATTAGGGGGACCAGGTAGACCAGCTGATGATCCCAAAGTTACTAGAATTACCTAGCTTCACAGACTGCAGGGTAGCTCAACTCAGCTCACCTATATCGGCTACCCTTTCTAGCTATTCTAGCCCCACGACCATGACATTGCGCTGCCCCCCTACATCTCCGGCAAAAATCTTATGCATACAACATCATAGATAGTTAGCAACACATATTTGAATCTAAATAGGACAGGGTCCCAAGTACCTGAACGCACATCTCCACTCGTGTGCCGCACGATACCTTACCGCTCACGAGAGAGAAGAGAAAGTTAGGAAAGAAAGTCCTGATCACTTACTACCCTGCCTCAGGGTGGTTGCAGCCCGGATGTGCACGATCCGTGCGAATGCTAATGCTAGAATCGAATCCAGCCCTGCAGTAGACAAAGCTTTCACTCCTGAACCCGATGAACCTTTTCTATTCTACAGACCGTGTCCCAGGATAATTCGAGATTTCAATCTTTTGAATTCACTTGAATTCGGTCTAGACAGTCACTATTGTATTTTTTTCCGTCTCTGTCTTGGCCGTGACCACCATGGTAGATAAGCAGTGCAGAGACTCAATCGACAAGCCCTTCAAGTAGCTGTTGAGGCGTATTCTCAGAGGCTGGAGCTCGCCGACGTCCTTCGTTTCCAGCAGAGCTCGCTCCAGCAGGTTCTGGACATTACTGTACGACTGGAGAAGGAGCATAATTAGGGCGAAGGACAGATTGCCTTTCAATGTTAGCTCGCGGCTCACGTCATTGATCTCTTTTGTAGAGCGGTACGGGAATGCTGTCCAGCGCATCCAAGGAATCCACCCGCTCGGAAACTCGTCTCTATGCGAACATCATCTCTCAGATCGTTGCTGAGATGAAAATCAGAGATGATACTTCAACGATACCTCTTCCCATTACCAAGGTTTTCGAGCAGTCGATTAAATTCGGTCGTCCCCAGATATCAAACGCTGATAACCAGCGCAGATACTACTCGGGCTCTCTAGGTCATTGTATTACCGAAATCCTTGACGGATTGAATGAGCTGGATGGCCCTCGCAATGTGATAGTCGTTTTTACGGGTTTCTCAGGGGGGTCTCTTTACTAGTAACCTTCTTCTAAAGGGAGCTACAAATTATCAAAACCATGCTTCGTGATCATCCCCATATCAGAATGACGCCATCTGATACCTATGGTGATATTACGCTTTCGTATAAAAGATTCTAGTCAATTATCCTATAGAGGCGGGCTACTTGAGATCAAACATATCCGATGAGATATGGCAGAAAGCCAATGGCATGTTCTTGTGGGCGAGCTTGGTAGTCAAAGACCTCGCTCAAGCTACCAGTCTGGCGGACGTAGAGCGGCTTTCGGAATGCCCACCAGGGCTACAAGCGATGTACCGGAATTTCACCTCTCGAGGCAGCTTCCTACACGACGAGCTTTGGTTAAGGACATTATGTGCTGGGTATGTTGTAATACTCGGCCACTCACAATTGCTGAGTTAATGTCTCCATTGTCATCAGACGTATCAACAGATTTGGCCTCATCAAAAGCTCTTCTAATCTACTTTAGTCGAGCTGTGTTCTCCGTTTATTACCATCTCACAAGGCGGAGGGCATATACAAATCATTCGTCACACAGCCCGGGAGTATTTCTTTAACGCAGCAGAGTCTGGCAATGTGAGACGGGGCAGACCTTGTCGGAGTTCACAATCTCTTAGCCAGAAGCGCACGCGGAGATATCGATTCAGCGCGTGAAATGTGTTCAGAGAAATTTGATGCAAGGGAATCCGAGCACGCGAGACGGATTCCTGCGTTGTGCCGTCATCTCCTATTGCCATCACGGCGTGCGCGGCTCATACAATACCAGGCTTGAGGCAGAAATCATGGCTCTACTGTCAACCCCCGAAGTACGGCAACGCAGGCTCTTCCAGATGCCGTTCAAGCACGACGACCAGTTCCCTTTTCAGAAAATCTTCCGGATGCAGAAGGATCTTGAAACCTGGTCCGCGGCGCGTTGCTGTATATCAGCAGAGGTCGAGCCGCCTGGGATCAATACTGATTGGTCCATGGACATACTCGAGCTTCTTGAAGGGAAGCCCTAGGCGATCTCCGCCCACACACGCTCTGGTCCGGCAACGATATTGCCAGATGCTATCGCGACGAGGGCCGCGTCTGCGCCCTCGGGTCAGAGCACCCGGACACTTTAATTATTTCACCCGGGTTCTCAAGGCACTGCGACGCCGGGCCGAAGCGCTCAGGATCCAGGCCTCCGCATTGCAGGCTCAGGAGGGTTCTCAACGCGCACCATCCCCGCACTAAATAAACAAAAAATGTTATTCAACAACTAGCTGACCGATTCGTTCGTAGGGGCCTCAAATTATGAAAGAACCCGTGAATAATATTCCACTTCCCTGATCCAAGGGTACCGCAGAACGCAGCGTAACATATCTTTAACAGCCCCTTTTTATCTTAGTTCCATTTACGAAAATATTCCAAGTCGTCATTTTTTTTTTCATGTGAAAAATATGAAATTACTAAGGAGTAATCGCTATTTTTAATAGGGTTAAAATAAAAACCTGCAAGGGTTCTTTGGTGAACTCTGTGATCTGAAATCCACGAATAATAAACAATGATAGCGTTCAATGAATTAAATCCTGCAATCTATAATAGTAATCTTGATATCAACAGCAATCGCATATTGTCTTGTTTTAAACAGACTCATAGGAGCAGTTTACTTACATAATTATCTTCCTCTCTCGTTGCGGTGTCTGCCTTGTCCTGTGTCTGCCTCGTCCTGTGTCTGCCTCGTCCTGTGTCTGCCTCGTCCTGTGTCTGCCTCGTCCTGTGTCTGCCTCGTCCTGTGTCTGCCTCTGCCTCTTTGATTATGCCTGAGCCGTTTTCCGTGTCCTATTTGCCAGCATCATTCTGCCTTACCCTGCTTGACCTGTCCCTATTCGGTTGTTCACATCTGCCTAACACATCACGTGCATATAGCTCTAATGCCCATCCGCGGCCTTATCAATACCTTCCTATAGTCCTAGCTGCCATTGGAGGCTGCTGGGCGGGTTCTATATTATGGTCCGGAGCTGGCTGTGTCGAGGTACTATGATCTGCGTTTTCAGTGCAATTCTGAATGCTACAAGTTATGCGTTCACGATATAACGATTCGACCGACGCGCAAGCCTTCGTTCAAAGGGTAAAATGCTATTTTGAATTTTTAAAGTTGTTTGCACGATCTAGAATCTTGGTACCCTTCCCTTCCACATCGCGCTTTGGTGTCGTCGCTACCTTTGCTTGCAATGGACTGTTGCAATTGTAATATCGGAGTTTCGCACTCCTGGGTGCTTGATCATCCCATCGACTCACGTCTGACTCGATTCCTCTTGGTTCTCCCGCTTTTTCTGACTCGCTTGGAATGTGGATGATGGAATAATGTAAGTAATGCTCTCGCAAACACCATGAAGGCCGTGCCTACCTACCTTATCTAAGCTACCCTATGCAATTTCGAGACATCAACCTGCGTCTCCTACGCTTGAGCCTTGAGCTAGATGCATTGCAATGAACGACAGAGTTGAACGGTATAGCTTTTTTTTCGCCGAGAGTACTGCGTTATCCCAGTCTTCTCCGCGTATGTAACCTGTGTATACCCGCAACTTTCGCATTCGCCGTAACTTTAGTCTCAATCGAATGGACAATCGAATGGATCCACCCTACCGTAATCCACCGTTAGGAGCGACTGTGTGCGCTATTTGGCCACTCTGGGCGGCATTCGCTGCCATTTGGACAGCGGCCTGAGCGTTAGCCTCGGCCTGATTAAAACAATGTTGTATGACGCTTTGCTCATCGGGGGAGAGATGTGAAGTTAAACCGGAGTAGAACTGAGGATTTTCTTGTTGCATTTCTATTTACCACAAAGTTAATATAAGAACACTAGGATATGGTCGTTTAGTTTGGTTGGACTTACTCATGAGAGCGCCACGCAACAGTTGGTAAGGCTCTATCTTGTCCAATGGCGATTCCAAGAGAACACTGTCCTCTCCCAACTCCTCATCCGAGTCGTCGTGGTACTGGTTTTCGATTTGAGAGAATTTTTGGGCCTCCTCATTAAGGAACTCAAGATATGCCGTACTCTCATCCCGGCCATCAGTCTGCTCTTCTTCTGGGCCTTCGGCGGTCCAGTTGGTATCATCTTCGCCCCACTCTTCATCGTCTTCGACGTCGTAGCTGCTCGGATCAAAGGTGAAATCATCTTTCAGCGCTTCCTCGCGGTTCTTCATAGCGTGAGGCAGAGTTTTGAATAGAGAGGTAATTCCCTGTAGGAGTCTCGGCCACCCAGTTGACACGCTGGCGGGAATTTGATCGGCATTAATGCTGAGTAGCGATACGATAGCAACGATACACAGCTTCTTGTCGTGAACGCGGCTAAAATGTTCCATGTTACCAAACCAGAGACTGAAAAACTTATTAGTCCAGCCTTTGGCCTCGAGGACGGCCAGCGCTAAGACTGGGTTGTAATAAATGGCGTTGATAACCATTTCCATAAGATGGATCTTATAAGACTTGACCTTTACTTCATGCCCGTTGAGCACTGTCATAGCCATATTGATAAAACCAGTAACAGATGGATCAATGTTGCCACGAAGACTCAACATCATAGCCTCAGCCAGCTTGCAAGCACAGATTCGGTCGACACCACCGACTTTCTGATCTTGGAACATATCAGAAACCATTGAGTATAATGCCGTCACATATTCGGGTTTCTGGATAAGCTGCGGTGCACCGTACTGAACGAAGTTATCGAGAGCGGGGAGCATATCCTCCAAGTACAGCTCAGCACCAGACTTGAAAGTTGCATGAATGAGCTCGAATGCTTGCCACATAGTAGGTGAGATGCCTTTGGCCGCGAAAGTACAACTGTCAATGATTTCGAAGACTTCATTGTATAGATCTAAGTAGTGAGAACGGTTAGTATACTGCGTGCGATAGCTCACGTTGGTAGGCTAGAGTATCTATTTACCATATAGCTTATTTTGCAGAGTGATCTGGATCACAGGCATTAGGACGGCCTCGATGTGTAGGAGCACATCTGGTGTGCTTTCTAGGGTGAGGATCAGGGTGCCGATGGTTTGCAGCACACCCAAAGCTGTGATGCTCTTGTCGTCCAAATAGTCTCCGTAGTCTCCATCGTCGTCGTTTCGACTCTCATTCTTGTCTAAAAGTTCGCGTACAATCCTCAAATATGTATCCCGCAGTTGTTCGCTGAGCGCAACGGCAAATGGGGTCAACTCGGTCGCGAACACCTCTACAAAGTCTTCCATAACATTGGCCAGTGCGTCAATATCGCATTCGTTAGCCAGTTTTAGTAGTTGTTGCATGATAGTAGGGATGCTTTGTTGCATGCTGATACGGATTGCGTCGTGTCTGATAAGGGGCTGTAGGGCTAATGCTGCTGTGACTCTAACTGGAAGGTCTGTATCGGCCATGCAGTCAAGGATATGGCGGTAGATAACGAGCAGATTGTTTTGGTCCTCGAAATTAAGCTGTTCGAACTTCTCGATTGTGTCACAGGCCCGAGCACGCAAGTAGCCTTGTGGGCTTTTGAAATCGGGAAAGACATATCGCACGAGGAAGTATTCGACTTGGTCAGCAATAGGGCTCTTCTTACCAAGAAGAACAGGCGCCAAAGTGCCAATCATCCTCAGGGCGCCTTCCTTTGCAATGTGATTCTTACTTCCGGTCGGCGCCTGTTCATATTCACTTACGACGCTGTTGATGAACTGGAGCAATTCAAAGGTTTGCTTTCTTCGCACCTTCGTAAGGGTAACGAGGAAATTAGTGGCGGCGACGTCAGGTGCGGAAACTTCCTCGTAGAAGTTGAGTTTCCGGTGCAGATACTCCTCTGGTTCGTCCTGAAACTTCTCTACGTCGTCCTCGCTGAGGCACAGAACCGGAAAAACGAGATGCGTAACCAGGTTGTTCAAGTGCGGTTTCATCAGGGCCCAAGTGGATTTAGGGCGGCAGCATTCGTCGAGGAAGACAAGGGTATAGGAGAGGCAGGGCTTGCTCAACCAGGTTGTCTTAGAAACCCACTTCTCGATTTCCGATAGGTAGTGCTTCAAGATCTCGGGCGCGATTGTAGACTCAAAATCCTTCGCAAATTTCGTTGTCTCATCAGTCTTCGCGGTGAGGCCCTGAGAGTTGCCATGTCTATTGGCGATTAGCCCCGTTACCAGAGTCAATAACTTGGAACCGAGAGATAACTCACCTGATCCAAAGTCTATTCAGATTGAAATAGGCCCATTTCTTCGCCTTCCACCAATGATGACGCTCTCTATCATCAACGTCCTCGGGCATAGCCGAAGCAGGTATAGCTTTAGAGACAGTCTGTAGAAAAATGGTACACCAACCGATATTTACATCGTGTTGCCTTAAGTAGCTGGAAAGCTCAAGCTGCTAATTCGTCAGTCACCGGAACCGAAACATTGGCCTCGTTCCTATACACAAGCATCTCCCTGCTTTACCCTAGAAAACTTACGTGAACACTCACCCATGTTGCGTGCTTGTAGGCTTTGAGAGCGATATGGAGCATCTCCCCAGCCTCGTCGCTTTCCTGGTTTACCAATTCGTTACAGACTTGTTGTAGCCGCGGGAAGCTAGCTTCGATGATCTTGTCGAATTCACCCCTTTCATTATCCTGATTCCCCTTGAACCGGTATGCGCGACAGGTAACGAGCAAACACTGTAGGCCAGCGAGGACCGACGGAGGGTCGTTGGCATGGAGAAGCTGCAGGGTGACATCCATGAAACTGGGCCATTTCCCAGGGAAGTCGAAATGCAGAATGCGCTGGATTAACTGTAGTAGCTGTTGTCGGACTGGACCGCGCGAGGCGGCAAGAATGGGGAGGATGCGGTCGCGAAAGCGTTGCTTTTCATCTTCAGCTATCAATGTCTCGTCGGGATAGTGGTCGCTCCTAGACCAGCCACGATTCGTCCGATTCTTGAGATAGATAACGGCTGCAGAAACGGTTAGATCGGGGGGGGGAGGCAAGCTGGGTTGGTTGAGACTCGGTGAGGGTAAGCGTACTCGACAACCGGACGGAGTCTTCGGACTCGGTGCTCAAGATCTCAAGGAGGACATCGGTGAAGCCGGCATGGCCCTCGGCCTAGGCGTCGGCGATGCTATATCAGTAAACAGAACAGGCAGCAGGGCTCGGGCTCGGGCTCGGGCTCAGGGCGGGATGCCCATCCAATGCAGGGGCGCATCACACAGGCGGCCACGGCGGGACGGGGCGAGGCACACACATACCTGCTTGAGCTCGAGTTCGGCAGCCCGACGCACGTTGGCGTCGGGGGAGAGGGTGGCTAGGACGCGACTCCTGACGACGTTGGCATCCATGGTGGGCAGCCCAAGAGGAACGGGGCTGGGAGGGGGGAGCAGCGGGAAACGGACGGTGGAGCGATAAGATGAACGGGTTATAAACAAGCTGGCATCAGGCTGCACCCATCGACAGCATCGACTGGAGGGAAGGGGCACGGGCACGGGCGGTGGTGGTGGTGGTCGGTCGATGGTTGGCAAAATGGTGCCGAGTTGAGTGTTGTGAGAGTGGATAGTGGATAGTGGGTTAGGTAGCGGATAGTGGATAGTGGAGAGCCCGGTGCGTGCTCGACGAGCATTCACGAGGACGAGGATGAGGGTTCAGCTAATGAAATGCTGTCAATCTGCACTTGGCCAGCACACGTTAGGTAGCTAGCCCCGGCATGGGACGAGAGAAAAAAAAATAATAAGGGTAGGTGTAGCGCTGTGTCATTGTTCAAATAGGTACAGTACCTCTGAGCCTTCATTCTCAGATGGCAGGAATGGAGGGGTATGTACCTTAGTGTGCGTGTTAGGCCCTAGCTAGGGTACCTATACCTTACCTACCTAGCCTCCACCTCCCACGGCCAACCAACTCTTTGCTTCCCAGGTATATTACCTACCTACTATCTTAGTGCAGTACCTATAAGCCTGTTACTTACTTCAGCGCCTTACATCTCGCAGTTACCTTACCTCGTGAGCTGCGTAAGTGTTTACTTAGTTTAGTTCGTCTAAGCACACAACACACACACACACACTCCGGCGATTTCCTCCCGGCCAGGGTTTTGTTTTTTTTCCTTCATTGCTTTAGTTTAGGCATATATCTCCGGGCTATGGACTTGTGTCTCTACTGTATACGAGGGGGACCCAATTTACTACTACCTACTGCATGCGCCTGAGAATTGACCAACTCATTCAGGATTCAGTGAATGGGCGACGACCAACTGGCGGACTGGCGGGGAGTGGTGGACTGGCGGACGGGGGCGGTCTCGACAGGTCCGCTGCCAGCAGCCAGGTGCCTCATGGTGGGCGGGTGGTGGGATGGCATGTTAAGCACCCCTCAAGGCTCAGAGTTGGTGTATGTAAGGAGGGGGAGGGGGCATTTTCGACCTGCAGTATATTTACCGCCCAATCCCCTTCCGACGCTTGCCTGTGGCGGGTCCGCTTTATCAGGTCGAAACCATCCACCTAGCGTGGCAGCATTGCCGAATGTGGTTAAGCCTGCATCCCTGGAGCCCTCGCCCCTTGCCCATCAGACCTATCACTTTCACCTGCAACGCACAATTTGAAGTAGGCAGATAAGCCTAAACTGAAAGGATTCGACAGCATCCAAGGGGATTTTCCAAGGTTGGCTCTCCTATTAAACCTCGAGTCCTGTGGACGAGGTTGCAACCGCACGAGGCCGCGCCTCTTTGTTGCGTCCAGCATGGATGATTCGCAGCATCGACGAATGACTCCGCGAAGCCCGCAAAGGATGCTCCCGGTTTCACTCGCATGCGGAATGCGAGATATGCCTTGTCATTCCGCCATTTCGTCCGGAGCTAGATGCAGGGATCTGTCTCTGGACATGGGCTTGTCTTTTCGTTCAAACACATAACCCTCTAAAGGTCAAACACAACCTGCGCGTGGCATGGGAAGGGGTATTTACTGTACAGTAGGTCCGGAGTAGATAATTACCTATCAGCGCGTTGTATGCGTAATACCATTTAGATGACTCCCACGACGCGTATTGTGCGAGGTTCTTACGTGTGTTGTCCTCAATTGTTCATATAGAGCGCTTCACTGCTGCCTGCGAGCCTGCAGTTTCATCGAGGTCGCGATGTCTGTAGATCACCCACTAGGTAATAGGGTTTAAATTTTTTTTGGAGGATATAATTGCGCTACAATTCGCACTACTGATCAAACTATTAACCCTTGTCGGCGTTTTTTCTTTTTCGCAAGCACACGCTACGAATAGCCGTAAAGTCGAAAGATTTATCGTGGTCTTGTTGTGGAACAATATACCTGACGAACGGCTGAGGCCGGTGTTCAACAGACTATATTTCAAGGACATTACCCGCCAATTCATCCCTCTAGTGCATTATACTTATCCATTAATGGAATGATGGCGTTCTATGCGAAATGAGCGTTCGCTAGGCACAAGCACATTCGATCAAGGCGGTATCACTAGCGAACATAATTACAGAGCATAGGAAATGGTCTAAACAATACCGCGGAGGTCGAAACAATTTGCACTTAGCTTAGAGCACGGAACGATATGTATGGCGAGAATGGGTACTAGTCTACTAGACATAGGACTCATGGCATCAGGAAACACGTGCAGCTCACGTATATAGGCCCAGACGATCGGTCAATTAAGTATCAAGAGGGCGCAGGCACATCCTGGCATCTTCACACGCCCCGAAGTAGTACATGATTGATAATACAACCCAATAGCTCATACAGGCTTCCATCGACCTACTCGGGGCCACTCGCTGAGTATCCTCGTTGTATCACCAGACAGCTGAGACTCCCATGTTGAATATCACTATCATCACACCCCAGCACACACTTGTTACCCGCACAAGTTCATTGATAGGAATTAGGCGTTTCGTCCCTGCGCACCCTATTCAGACCGCAACGAATTCTCTGACCTATCAGCGCGTGGTTAGTGTCGCAAAAATATATAGTTCCAGCAGCCAGTGGAGGGAATCCGGGCCGGGGTAAATGACGACAAGGCAGTAGATTCCATACGAAACAACACCAACAAGATTAATTTGAAAAGGACAAACATAAACGAACCCATCATCTTCCTGGAATCGAAGGCTGAGTGTTCCTCTGGCGCCATTGAAGCCTGAAATGGCCATCAAGAAACTGGAGATACCGAGATCCAGGGATAGGCGCGACGATGTCGACTCAAGCATAAGCGATCCAAACTTGACCGACGACTGTGACTGCGGCCCGTTAAGTTCTCGAACAGGTTCCCGCGATGTGTATCGCAATAATCTTGGGAGATATTTCTATCCTAGTGGAATCCTTGGGACGGCGGTCATGCCTTCAAACATGGGAGTTATGATACCCGCATTGATTCCGAGGGAACAAATAGTTCGTCGTCTCTAGACCTAACCGCTTCCTTTCAGTGAATAGTGGATTGTACAGCCAATAATATCAGCTCCTCCGGGCGGATGAAGGGGGTCACAGAAAAAAAACTGAAAATTTGGCAGTCAAAAGGGGAATGGTGACAAAACACTGCATACGTTGGCCTAAGAGAGTTCAGATGCCATCTTGGGCTCCGTATGAGCCGGAAACTAGCGGTGCTCAGCAGTTTTGCACGGAAACTTCCAAGCCCGCTAGCGCTTCAAAGAGGTAGACATTAATGGCCATTGCAACCCAGAGTTGGTCGTAGAGTCCTTGAGGGGGTCATAAATTCAGTGGTAGCCTCCACGGGATTCCTCGGAAGATCCAGTAACATAATCCATGCGGGGGGACACGATCGCCATGTTTTCCAGTGTGAGCTATGTGTCAGTGAGCTTATTAGTTAAGAGGACTAAATGTCATCCACGGGGCAATTGCCTAGGCGAAAGCATGTGAGATGTGAAACTCCTTCGCAGAGGTTGGCATATATATACAAGCCGTCGTCCAGTACTCACCTCGCTGTCCGGATCGATGCCCTGTCTATTAGCATAACATCGTCCCAAATAACCCTCCCGAATTCTCACCCGTAACCGGCGATGGAACCAGAATCATCCCAGGAATGTAAAACAGAATTCCCAACCTTAGGCTGGATCCGGACAGCTGAGGGGACGCGGCATCATCCACGTCACTAACCATGAGACAAATATTCTTTTCCTGAAAACAGGACCGGCAACCCGGTACTCAAACCCCCACCCTTCGCATGAGAGCCACCGCGGAAATATGATAAGTTGAATGGCCAGTCAAATGCACATGTCGTAGCAAGGTCCGTTCCAGGTAGTGCGCCGTGTCCAATGTGGGAAAAACAAATTCATGTGCGAAAAATCGTAAATCAGGTGGCCCAATTGGTGAAATGTAGTTGTTCCAGTATCATGATGTCCCATGGCATTATTCAACAAAGCTTGCAACTTGCAACTTTGACAGATTGGGGTATTATCTTTACTCAAATCCAAGTCTATCCTTTGGATAATAGATAACTCCGGCAGAGACCATGGCTGGTTATTGGATCCTTTCCTTAGGTATGAAACAAATGGATAATCTCACAAGGCAGGCAAAGATCCAAATCCGGAACTCCGAGGCTATGATTCTGGAATCAGATTACCGGCCGGTACGATGGCGAGGTCTCTCGACGTGACGTTCAACACTTTCCCGCTCGGCGCGGTTCCGCGATGATCCACTACTTGGCTGTTGAGTACTCTGTGATGATCCTGTACGTTTATGGGCGGGGGTGCTCTCATACTGTTGATCTGAAGCGGCACTGTAGGCGGCCGTGCCTGCTGGAGATGCTAAATAATCAGAACGAGCTGTCAAGTTAGAAGCCTCTGGTGTACGCACCACGTCCGTAAAACGGGTCCCCCGGCTGCACTGCTGGGGGGTAGGGTGCACTGGCTGACGTCGCACTTGGTGGGTAATTATAGGCGTTCTGTCCTGCAAATGGTTGGGTAGATGTAGGTCCTGCTGTTGTATAAGTAGCCCTAGCGGGTGCCATAGTACTAGTCACAGGTGCTCTCTGATCTCTGGGGTCACCTCTTGGATCTCTGGCGGTTCCATAGGGATCATTGCCATACGGGTCTGGCTGAGACTGGGTGCCTGCACGCAGATTTGCACCCACAATATTATATGGGGGATCTTGGGGACTCTGGCCATATCCTGTGGACGCAACTTGATGCCCGGATCCATAGGGAGCTACATTGCCTGGAGGCGCAAAATGTGCTGTATTCGCAGTGTATCCCTGTTGGGTATACCCACCCTGCGGCGCTGCATATTGTTGAGAATATGAGCTAGCGGCTCCTGTATAACCAGAGGAGCCAGTTCCTGGATACCTAGGACCAGGTCCGTTATCATAGGGGTCATTACCAGCAGTTCCAGAATACGAAGCTTCCGTCGGCCCGTAATACTGTCGCGACTGATGGATATCTGAGTTGCGATACTGGACTGGAGGGGTGTTAGAGGATCTGATAAGCACGCCGTTCGAGGCAATAGTACCTCCGCCGGCGTTATTCCGATTCGCCGACTGTTGCCGCCTTTCTTGATCCCACCGTGCGGAATCTGCCTTCAAGTCTTGGATCATTGCCTGCAGAGCACGTTGGTGTCAGTGCCTAGCCGACGATGCCGTTATAGGAGACGGCGACTCACTGAGGTCAAATTGCGGTATGCGTTGATAAAGTACCCTTGAATGATCTGGCCATTCTCGGGGTTCTGCGAAGCAAAAAAGTCAGAACGAGTCGACAGCAATAATGTCAAAGACGGTAGCAGGACATGCCTCGTAGTTGCCCGGTCTTACTAGCGCATCGTTCCCGAGATAGCGGCAGATATCGGCCGTGATGACTTCACGGTCTATACCGTCTCTCGGCACGAAATATTCGTTTTGGCGAGTCTGTTGAGGCAGGCTGCTGGTGCCAGGAGCGGGAGGTCTGCGGGCCATATTGTGTAGCGGAATAGGGGCTGTCCGACGGTCGACCGGTATTAGGGAAAATAAAAGGAAAGAAAAAAGGAATCCGGGTCGGCAGAGGAGACAGCGAGGTGGGGGATTGGATATAGAAAGGAAGAGAGAGATCCAAGAAGCGCGAGGGAGAGGGGCGGTGGAAGAGAAAAGGGTTTGGGGGTTGGGCTGGGAGCAGGGGCTTGCTGGCCGGATGATTGGTGGCGACGGTGGTAGTGTGCGGTAGCGTAGCGTCCTGCTGTAGTGGGTGCGAGTGTGCAGGCGGCCTGCGCTGGCGATGGCGGTGGGTAGTGGGCAGTGGGCAGTTTGGCAATGTGGGTCGTTAAGGATGGGGTCTATCTGCAACAGGACAAGTGCTGTACTGTAACAAGAAGCAGGCAGACAAACAGGCAGGCAAGGAACGATATCCAAATCCTACCCAATGCCGAACGGTCCTGGTATAGTACTCTGCACTTTCCAGGCGGCAAGGCAAGGTATTGTAGGCAGTGCAGTAGGCAGCATACAACTGTACCTCTCTACCAAGGCACTTAGTATAGACAGATGTCCAGAGTCGAAGTACTGTAGGTAGCAGCGGCGCAACGAACGTCTAAAAAGACAGGGCACGGTGACGCCACCCCAGAGGGCTGGGCAGGGATCGTCGTGCTGGCAAACAAGCCCGAGGGCGCTATCGTTATAAGCGAGCGAGTGGCAAAGACGGACCTCGGGACTGTGATCAGAACAAGGTGGCGTCGGGGTGATGTCCTAGCAGACGATGGTGGTATGGTATGGTTTGGTGTGCAGTACAGTAAGTACTAAGGTAATAGCAGCGCAATAGCAGGCGATGTGATGTCGCTAGAGCAATTCCCTGAGTCGACGTGAGAGAGGCACAGGAGCACAGGAGCAGTCCAGGCGGGCCTTCAGTCAGGTGAGTTCCCAAGGATTCTCCCTATTCGAGCTAGAAATCCAATGACGAGATGGCAGTGTGTGCCAAGCTGGCGGGGCAGTATCGCTGTATCGGAGGTGTGCGTGGGAGCATCTAATTCGCCCGCGAGTGCTTGTATGCGAGGGCGATTGGTCGACGAGGACCAATCGACGGACCCTGGCGGACGAAGAGTCGTAGCGCAAAGACGGCCTGCAGATTGATGACTCCCAGCTTCTGTGGGTTGGTTGCAACGGAAGACGCAGCGCAACGGAGGCGAGGGCCACCAACTGCAGCTTGCTGAGGCTAGGTACTATACCAAGAACTGGAGCTGGACTGCTGGGAGGCCAATTTCCAATTTCTAGACTTGGAAGTGCTCTAAAGTGGGCGGGAGATGGACAGACCCAGACCCCGCACGGTAAATGCTGGTTGTCAAAACACCCCAGCGTACTGTGCGGCGGTACAGTGTGTGGCCACAAAAACGAGGGTTGGGCGATGCTAGGCAAGTTGGGCTTGAAGATACTGGGTAGTGGCAGTTAGGGACTTAATCCACGCACAGTCGTGGCTGTAGCGAGTTCTTCACCGTCGTTGAGGCTGTGGCTAGTGACGCGCTGTAGGTATGGGTTTGCTTGTTCCCCTTGCGGACGCGTCCGACGTCGTCTCCAAATCTTAAGTCTCTTCTTTCTGCTTGGATATCGATTACACAGATGCTTCTTATGAGCATGACCTGTTTCTGTCGCCCGAGGAATACACACAGTCCAGGTGAATGCTCTGGCCTTTTTGTCTTCAAGAAGAAGCCGATGAGAGTACGTCGTCATATATGACTAGATACGTCGGTGGTGTTTATGCGAGGTTCGGTGCTCGTCGGTGACGGAAATGGACGACGAAAGTACCACACTTCGGAGCCCGGTTGAACACCTCACTCGTCGATGCTGCTTAGCTTGGATATTTGCGGTTGTTGTCTTAGCCGAATATGGACGACCATATACTAACAGAGAGCAAAAATGCGTTCAGCGACTGAGTGCGACCGAATGCGACTACAAGGAAGAAAGGAAGCAAGGGGCTTTTTATACGACGAATCCGACTGTTCTCTTCAACTCTTCCTCAGAAGCTTCACATTCATAAGAAACCCCAGTTATCTGATAACTGGCTGTCCACTAGAGGAGAATGTTACAGGCGGCGTTACTTCACTGGCACATTCCCTACTCCACTTGCTTGCCATTTGCTGTCTGGGTAGCCCATGACTGAGTGAACAAACGGGCTGGAACCATCCTCCGAAGACCCTCACATGTCACTCAACCTGCTTCCTTGAAGGCCACTCGTATAGGCAATACACGCCATGGGCGAATAGGGAATGCATTCACAAATTGTCACCTATCGAGACTCATGCTCTGGGGTTCACGGAGTTTCTGTGCTCGTGGGCCAAGAGCTAAATACGATGTTAGCAGCCCAGCCTCATGGAATCATCACAAGTGAGTTATGCACATCTATGGTTAAGTGGTAGAAGAATCAGTAACAACCTACTAGGAGCCATGTGATGATACATTGCTCGTCGTAGTGATGAGGGGCTAATATTGCCCGAGTCTAGAGTACAGTAGGGGGGGGATTTTGTGTAAGGAGACATCAATAAGTAGATGGCACTATAGGAAACAACAACGCCGAGAGATCATCCAGCCAGCATGCTGTGAATCGAAGTCATGGATTACCTTGTCTGCTTCCACTGATATCGGTATGTTGTAGACAGGAGGTAGGTTGGGTTGGGTATCAATGCACAAGAGCCCAACTGTTCTCACTTCCAGCCGTATTCCACTTTTGGATGCCCAAGACCCAGCAGAGCCAATCATCGGCCAGCTTACCCATTACTTTTTGGAACCTGATGATATATTCGTGCTTACGTATAACAAAGCGGTAGAGAATTCCTACAAATACGTACCGCCATACAGCACTTCCCGTAGCTGTCGGATAGCATGGAATTGGCTGTATTGGTGGCAAGAGGTAAGCGGGCCATGAGACACAAGATAAAGCCAGCGCTTCCACAGCCGGCCTCGGCTGCACCAGCACTAATATGGCGACCTCATACGGCATAAGCATGCCCATTCATAGAACCTTGTAGCCTGTAGTTTGTAAGGGTGCTTGCAAGACATCTTGCCATGCACCTCGGAACTTGGAAACAAATCCCTATCTAGGCCTTCTCCTCCTTTCGGATTTTATATGCTCTGGTCATTATGCGCGAACCGCTCCTCATAATCGGAGCGTGACTGGCAGGTCCGTGCAGAGCAACCCATCGGACGGAATCGTTTGGTGCCGCAATCATGAACCAGACGCAAAGCTGATGATTGCGCGACCCATTCTGCATGACCGATCCCGCTAAAGGCCTCTCGATAAACGCTTTCGAACCGAAGCAATGACACTAGTCACTCATCAACCAGGTGGTCATACTCAGCATCATCAACGAAGCCAACTCTAAACCCCTTTCAGGCACTGTTGGGTCACATTCAAGCATGGGGCTTGATCATGGACACTAAAGCTGGCGTGGACAAAACAGGGACTGTTCGCCGCAGCCTTCTCCAGGATATTGGCCTCGCCAATTCACATAAATAGAGGCCTGCGTGTTTTGGCGGAAGCTACTCCCAAGCGAAAGGGGGGAGCGCATGCGGACCCGCCTATGAGTGGATGATCTATGCATGTGAGCCACCTCGGGACGCTGCCTTGCTATCCAAACTTCAACCTACTCTGCCCCTGCTCTAACTTCTTACCGCCGCCGCCCCCAGATGGTTTCTGACGAGGCGTGAGAGTCGCATTTCTTTGACTGCGTGGAACGGCAGGCTTGCTGCTAGCGAATGTCGACTTGCCACGTTCTTCGTCCTGGATGTCCTTGGCCATGTGCCAATCATTATGGTGTTGCAATGCTTCGGCGCTTTCAAGCCCTGCATTGCAGCGCGAGCACATGTAATCGGTGACGGAGGCTTGACGGCTGCGCGAGTCACTTACCCGTCGTTCCACATTCTCATGTGTATGGTCTAAGTCGACAGGTTCCTTTCCGTTCTCCTTATTTTCCCCAGTCGATGTTTCCTTCTTGGGAAAGAAACGTTGGATTCCAGTACTTTCGAGGCGCATTTTCTTCTCTTGTGGTTCATGTGAAGATAGATCAAGCGGGGAATCGCGCGATGTTACCTTCGATACTCGTGCCTCGTCACCTTTGAGTAGGAAATTACTGATTCCCATGTTCCCAGTAATGCCATCTTCGAAGCCCCCAACGCTCAGGCTGAGGTTTGCGCAGGGCCATACTCTACCTTCACTGACTATTTGTGTCATCATGTGTTTAGCAAGGTCAAATAGAATTATTTCTTGAAGGGGTTTGCCTTGCGGAATGACACTGGAGCGTGAGCGGGTCTGGCCTGCAGTGCGATGATGCAGTTGAACTGTTTTAGGTCGGCGTTTGTGCTCGAGGACACCTTCCTCGATAAGGCGGGAGAATATGTCGGCGGCAAATATCCGAAGCCATCTGACAGCTTGCTCCATGCTAGTGATACTCGGCTGAAACGACTTAGCAGAAAGCATAGATTTGATTTGTGTTCGTGAAGTCACTTCACTCGAGTCAATTCCCCGAATCGTGTCGTAGAACCATAGTCCTGTCTCGTCCCCAAGCTTGAGCTTAAGTTGCTCCACTGAAACATGAAGCATTTCCTTAATCGACTCCGTATTGAACGCCGACTTAGTCTGATCGCCAAGCTTTCCCCCCAGGTTTCGGATCTTAGTGAACTTCATGTCCGATAAGAATCGTTGGACGGCCCGATTACGTATAACCGTCTGTTGGTTGGGTTTTTTGTGACCGGAGCCTAATTTACTGAGCATTTTATTACTCGCTATCCCGGCAGAGCAAGTATAGTGCAAGGTCCGACGGATTTCAGCTCGGATATCCCGAACGATTTCAGATCCGATCAGGATGGCCACGTCGTCCCAATCAGGGTCGTCGACTTCGGTCTCGGCGTCGTCAAGGTCCACCAACACGTCAACCTGCCAATCCAGTGCAGTGATTGGAGGAAGAGGCAGTTTCTCTGTTGGGTCGTCGTAAGGAGGTGGACCGGTGAGTTCTGCGAACCTCTGAAGTAATATCGAGTGGACTTGAGCAGACAGATCAATGAAAACCTCGTCTATGCTTGCCTTTTCAACTTTTCGCATGTTAGCTGGTAGGCATTGCTTAATCAGAGCTAGAATCATCCTCGACTGAAGCCTATATGGATCTAGGGAGACCTTGTGAGTCCCAATATGAGAGGCTGCATCTTGATGGTACGCCCACGTCTCTTCCCCCTCCTTCCACGTAGCAACGTGCTGAGCGATAAGGTTCGGGCAAAGCTTCTTCGCTTCAGTTACAGTGCAATGTCGGCCAATACCAAACTTGCGCGCCGGGTAGTTGACGGCTATCAATCCTTGCCTATCATAGTTAGATTATTGACTTAATACGAAACCGAAAAAGGGCATTGGCTTGGATCAGACGGTGACGTGGGTGGTGGATGTAGGGCGGGAAGGATGAAAAGGAACGGATAGGAATATCGGGCTCGGCAAATACCATTGCTGCACAGCCAGAGGCTGTTCTTCATCAATACCCAAACGTACCATCTCTGCATAGTACAAAAGGCATATTAGTTGAGAAATGAATTTTATAGCGGCATGCCCGCACTAAACACAGGCAGCAAGTAATAAACGTGATAGACAGCCCAACAAACCATGACGACAACATCCATCAAAGAAGGAATTATACATACCACACTGAGCGTAGAAGGCATCAAGATCAATATGAGCGATGACCCGCAAAGGAGAGGACGTCGAATATGAAGCCAGCATGGCCAACTGGCGGTAGGTGAACTGCGACTTGCGACGTCCGGCGCCGTGGGCGGGAGACGACACTTGAAAGCCAGGAGACGGGGAAGACATGCTGATAGTCAGAATGCCCGGGTTTAATTGGGCAGTGCAAAATGAGTCATGCAATCATGTGATTAACAGGACAAGTATGATTTCGCTATGCTGCTGTGGATAAAATGCAAGTGATTCGAGGTGCAGGAACTGAGCGGGCCAACGAGATACCAGCAGCTCATGATGACTGTGGCTAGGATGAAAATCAGGGCGGGGGTATCGAGACTGGCAGCCCAGAGCCTAGGGGGGCAGATATCCTCGAGAAGGGCTGATAAATTTGAGCAGAGAGTGAGATTAAGTATAGTCACGAGAATTCGACGTCACCAGGCGCATAAAAGTATCTATCGGACTGCATTCCATGCGATACAGTGCTGCGAAAGTGACCGAAGATACAGCTTTGCTGTGAAAAGGTCCAAAGCTGGACACGAGCGGCGGTTGGGAAGGCTGGCCGGGGACCTGGCTCGAGCGTCCCCGTTATTTCCAAAATACCTATAAAGTGCATTTACCAATATCCATATAACGGGGCATATCAATCTAAAGGAGCTTGCGGAGCCGCCCCGGAGTTAGCCGTACCTACACTACTATTTCTCAATGCCCAGGCTAAAGTTCACCATCAGGTACGTCTTCTCCCACCCAAACAGAGGAATAAGTAGATACTGCGAGTGTCATCGTTTCACTGACTTTTGTACCTCGTTTGCCACTCCGACCGACGGCCATAAGCGCTCGGTCTAGAGGCGTGTCAGCTCCAGTATTGACCGGTCTTGTGTTCACGCTTGTCCGGGTTCGCTCGCAATAAGTACCCAGCACCCAGAATGTAACCAGTGAACAACCACCCAAGTGTAACTCCATGCGAGTCAGACGCATCCCGAGGCGCTAGGTCGCCCGCTTCACGATGACTGGCGGTTCCAAGTACTCTACCTGGCTGGCTCGGCTTCCTACTAGAAGATGATTTCCGAGTGCTACGACGCGTCAAAATTCGTGTCTGTGACCAATACGCCGGCAAAACTAGGCGCCAGAGCCTCATCTTGGCCCCCAAACGAAACTTGTAACGTACCACGGGCTTGATGTAATCAACTCCTTCGTCGGAAATGGCTAATGAGATTGGGCTCTTTCCGATGTGTCTTAACCTATGTCATCTTGCCTCGATACACCTAGAGGAGTGAGCATGCGAGCATCGGGTACAAAAAGCGGTTCCAGATATATTAATTGCTGACTTGAGGTCAGCTCACCGGGATTTATCCACACCCGTGGGTTCGGTGTCTCCGTCCTCTTTTTTTTATCTCCCTTCCCATTGGCTCTTATAGGGAACAGTGGCGTTATTAAAGTTAGTCTTTTCACCATGTTAGCGGCATCTTTTGCTCTGTGAAGCGGCTATATGGCCCAAAATAGGCCCGATCAGGGGACGGTTCAGTATCCTCAGAGAGCCTTCTCTAGAATATGCTATTCATGAGAGCATGCCCTTTGGTTAGAGAACGCTTATGCTGTCACAGTGGAACACAAACATAGCCTGCTCTGCAGACAGTGTAAGGCCAGGGGCGGAGGGAAACCATCAATAAGCTTGCATCTTTTCGCAGATTTACTTTCTTCAACTTCGCTATCAACTTTCTACTCTTGACTCGGCTCATTTCGGCATTACAAAGCGATCGTAGAGCTCACGCCTTAGCTGAAAATATCTTATTGTTAAAGTTCATACGCCATGCTTTTAGGGTGGCCAAACAAGAGCCTTGAGCAACCCAGACGAGCTAGGCTGCAGCCGATGCCCTTTATTAGCCCCCGTATTTACCCTACCTACGTAGCAGCGACGTAGTGCCAAGAGAGTGAGATTGTTTGAACGCATCTCACTGCACAAACTGCTTAAAGTCTCTTGTGATTCGTTGAAATTCAGTGTAAGAGTCCCTTAAAAATGGGTTGAAGAGCCTCATCATCTCGGTGTTTGATATAGGGATCTGTCATCATGTTTCCTGGTGGCTTTCTAGGATGACATTCGCAGAGCGGCGATTTCTTGGAGACCCCACCTCAATGGTACGCATGAGAAGCCCATCGTGAAACGATATATTCCTTCGATGCGCCTGTACAACGTGCCTTGGAAATATCCCGCATTTTCTTTAAACCTATTTAGTCTATCGGTTCCGAAAGGCCCTGTCCCGGCTACGAGAGAGCTCGGCTACGCCGGTTATTCCATCCAGATCTACTATGTTTGGGACCAACTATGGCCATGACATCACTAGATATCACCATAGAGAGACTTCTCGTGTCTTAATGATGATTATGTTGCCTAGTGCCCGAGAGCCTCCCTCCATGTACGCGGAAATGGGTCCACTAGATAGCTTTTGGTCCTGCAGTAAATGTAATTTAACATCACGTAAAGTATTACTAGTTTTCGAAAGGAAAACAACCACCCTAGGAACCACGTCGTATTACAAGTTCACCGGGACGAGACATGATAATATGTCTGGCACTATAAATTATGCAGAAGCTAGAAGCACATTATACATCGAAGACCGAGGTGAAGCTTAGCAGGTAAAGCGACCTTGGGAATTGGTTATGATCTTTTATAAAGCATGAATAGCTCTTAACCACGTGCTTATCAGGGGCCTACATCGTCATGACCTTTGGTATCTGGCATTGCTGGTATACGTTCAATAATCAGACCTCGCGGATGGTGTTCGCCATGTTGTGTCAGGCTGCGAGAATCCTGCAAACACCGGTTCCGCCATTTCCCCTAACCAAAGCATCTACATCGGGTAGTTTTTCTTCGTTAAAGCGGTGTGACTTCGATCAAACTATTATCTGTCTGTGAATCTTGACTTCAGACTAGGAGTTGCTCCTCTTTTATTCGTCTTCTTTATGCATGGCACTTAGGTATTCTGTACGGACCTTCCTCTTACGTTGAAGCTGAGTCCCGACAGACGGGAACGCTAGTGGGTTTTCCCCCCAGGCAGCCAGTTGCGATGTGAAGGATTTAACATGGCTGCCTTAGGATGAAGCACCTGCAAGCTCTGTAGTACACAATAAGCCGCCAGACAAAGAGTTGTTACTAAGAAGCCAAGATAACTTCCCCTTTGATCGGAAAATTGGAATGTCAAATAGAAGTCGTATCTACTACGGCCTGTGGGCAGTCCGCATCGAACTACTCTTCCAGGTATTCCGGATCGGCCTAATTCTTAACGATCTCATGCAGAGAGCAATCCTAGCAATTGTGGCTTTCTCGACAAGAGCTCCGTGGCGAAAAAGGTCGCCAATTCCGCAATTTCGTGACCGAGTCGTCCACAAGGATAAATCTAGAGGGCTCAAAAGTTGCTCACAGGGTTACACTTAGAGCTTTTGCCCCTGTCACCTCCTTCCTCCTATTACTGCCGTGACTAAAAATTTCGAGACCGAATAACGAACATGGAAAGGTTGAGGCTCTGTACCAGGGGAAGAACAAGAAGCAGGTAGATTTTGGCGATCGATACTCTTGATACCATAGGATACTGATAACGGCATTCCCGATCACCTCGATGTAGCTCTTTAGAATTGAAGTTCCAGAGTCCTACGGTTACGATTCTCTAAGTATATAACCATGGATGAAAGTCAAAAAGGTTCTTCATGAATCATAAGTCACCAGCTTAAACCCTCGGCCAGCGTTCTTCGCAATAAACGATTTTCACTATTCCAGCAACTAAGATTGCCATCTTCTTCTACCTGTTCTTGCTCTCCATCAGTCGCTCTATTAGGCTCGTGTTGTATAATTATTGCATTCCATAACTCAAGTCACGATGTAAGATATGTTCTACTAAAAATGAGTGAATAAATCTAATAAAGGGGCAGGCCCAATTCTCGAGAGGCAAGCCCTGACGGTGATATCGAAGATAACAATGTCAGACCAGACGACGTTCACGAAACGAGCGACAAGTATATCTGCTCAGAATGTGGCAACGAAGATAATTTTGAGTATGCGACAGACGAAAATGATGCGTGCTGCAAGAAATGCGCGCATACGAAGTGTGACGATTGCAAATCCGTCTAGGGCACACCTTCTATCTCAGGCGGAGAATATCAAATGGGGTTAGAGCTACCAGGAACGCGTTTCTCTATGTGGTGGAAATAGGCTTACGATAACTACTCCTACATGTGTGTCACTCGTTTAAGGGATGTAAGGTTTATATTACACATGGGAAGGATTTTAGAACTCAGTGTCACTCGCTTCATTATGAGACAATAATACGACTTTCGCTTGCAAGCATATACGCTTTAAACTTCTACGATATGGCCTATCCTCTGAAACATATATTTTCTGCACTATAAAATAGGGAATTCCTACGGAGGCATGCAGTTTTCCTATAGAGGCATATCTTGTTCTTTAAGTTGTGCGCCCTAGAAAGCCCTAACCCTAATAATATATATATGAGAATTTTTGTCTTTTTTTGCTCTATTTAGCGGTATAGGGCTTGGTTTTATAGCCCTAATATAAAGCTTTATATTTTATTATCTTTTAATTTATGTAATTAACGAGGGATGTTTTATGCAATTAATATAAACAAGTTAGAATATTTAATACCTTAATAAATATTAGGGCTATAAAGACGGGCCCTATACCATTAAATCGAGCGAAAAAAGACAAAAATTCTCATATATATATTCCTAGGGTTAGGGCTTTTTCGGTGGGGTAATACTTGAATGCCTATGTAAAAGCCATGCCTTTATAGGAAAACCGCATGCCTCCGTAGGAATTCCCATAAAATATCTAACCCCTATCCGTAAACGTAAGAACTCATTGAAGCATGTATCGCAATATAGTCAATAAAACATTTTGTAGGTTACATCACCTTCAAGAGCACATATATACCACTTCCATGATAATACTGTAGAATAACGAAGTTGTTATACACATACTGGGCTAACTGGTGAGAATACTTTGGGCTCTGTCACACAATAATGAAGGTTTGACATACCTCTTGCGTCATACAGGAACGGAGTAACATTCTTATCATGATTGATACTTGCTAGGGCCCCTCCTGGCTGTTGGCGTGACGACTTAGGTGCCTTAACCTATTGTTATAACACCGCCGTAAAAAACCGACATAGTATATCTTGAAAGGAATAGAGTGATCTTATGTTATAAGACAAACTGTTTTCTATCCATATATGTAAGAATACGTCTACGGATACAATTTTATTGAAATGTATGGAGTGCCTTAATACGGGGTACTCAACTCAAGCCTAAGAGTAGCCAGCCCTGTACTTAAATAGTATCACTTAATTGAATGAGGAATTCTCGATCGAAGAAGGGTGATTGGTCTCCGAGAAAAACAGATTGGCTATGTCGCTAAGCCGTGGCGCTACTAAAAGGGCAGCTGTATAGCAAAGGAGTGGTTGAAGTCGAATGCCCCCTTTTCTCCCTATCTACCCATTCTTAGCCCCTCATCGTTTCACACCCCTATATACACACTTAGCCCTTTATTGGCTACTTGCACAGCTCCACTATGTTATGCATGTTAGGACATGGGAAACAATACTTAGGTAGGAAATCGCTTCGTTACATTCAGAAAAGGTGTAATAAAATTATTCACAAGTAATCACTGTACGAGTAGATGTAGATGTAACTGAATGTGAGTAAATAATGTTCCCCCCCTCCCCCCTGTCTCCTTTTTATCTGTTTGGTCGTCGAATACTTTTTTTTCTTATTGGCTAAGTTGCCTCCGTCATCCACCTGTCGCATATGCAGGGATGCGTGAACCTACCTATACAAGAGTGCGCAGACCACTTCGTGTAACCATAATGGTCTTCATTCGCCCCATAGTTGACCCCTTACGATATCCCGAATCCAATAATTAAGCAGAGTTAATGTCATTATGTCACAAGGGAAAGGGGAAAGCATAGGAATGTATGGGATGCGCATTCAATTCAGGGGGTAGCCCAAAACACGGGCACACGTAATAATTCATGTCACACATAGGGGTGTAGACCAGGTCAGTTGCAATTGAGCAGAGGAAGGTTGGGTTGATAAATAGTATTCATACAAGAGTGAAGCTTGTAGAAGGGAGGAATTTAGTACGGAACAGATACGACGGTGGTGCACATAAATAGTAGGCCCTGGCGGCCTAAGGCAGCTAAATGCATAGATAGGACAATTCAATAATGAAATTGTGGATTATAACCGTAAATGATACATGCCAATGCCGTCCAATATAAAAAACAAAAAGAAAATAATGTGTTGCCATGTTGCCGAAAGTTCTAATGCATCATAATGGTACATACAAGGGTATCGATTAGCCTCGGTCTACAGTCGCATCCGTACTCATTGACTCCGCAAACCCCTCATCTCCATAACAGTACTCTCATCTGACGGGGGGCCTGTAGAGAGGCCGTATCTACCACGAAGCTGGTCGAGGATGCGATCCATAGGGTAAAAGCTTTCGCCATTCTCGTGGTTAGCACAAGGCGAGTGACGAATAGGAAGCAGCCAATCCAAGGGGTTCGAGCCCATGACCGATTGCCAGTTCCGCCGAGGGCCCAGATCCCATGGGTTTTCCCCCGGACTTGTCTCGAGAATTGCAAAAGTTCGCGTTGCTAGATCATCCCGAGAAGTAGCAGCTGGCTCTCCAGCCTGCCTTCTAGCTAGGTGATCTTTGACCTCTTGAAGCGTTAAGCCTCTCTTTCCATTTTGACCATGTGAGATAATTTCTGGTCTTGCCAAAGGATACGCGATTACGCTGAATCTATCCGACCTCGTACCCCGAGGGACCCTCACGGCCAAGTGATAGACCTTCTGATGGAACGCCAAGATATCAACATTGGTCATGTTCAGGAAAATGTACCGCGCCGAGGTGACGGTCATCAAGAATGAAAAGAGCCCAAAGAATGCCGCTATCACTATCACCGCAATCAGGTAAGAGTCGGGAGAGGCACCATGCTCAGCCTGGCGGTGCAGTACATAGGCACTTGCTCCTAACACGACTGCACAAAACAGCGCAGTGTACGTGGTAAACTGCACGAAGAACTTGAAGGCTGAGCAGGGTTAGCAGTGCCAAGGATAGGTTAAAGCAAACGGATTAGCAAGCCTACAATTCTCCGCAATCATGCCGCCGGCCCAAGGGCAGTAGTGATCCATGCGGTAGACACATCGGCCAAGTTCGCGGCTGTGATGAACCCGATCTTGTTTCCAGTTGCAGCATTCGGAGCACCATTTCGGGCGGCCATCGGACTCGCACACAAACGCGTCTCGGGAATAGAAACACTCGAGTCCAGGGCTGTCGGGGTCATTGTCAGGTCCCGCCTCATAGGCCCGGCCCTCGAGATCATCTATGCCGTACGACTGCATCATGCGCTTCCCGTCTTTCGCCTTCCGCCGTTCGATCGCTCGAGGGCCCAGCGGGACAACGCCTGGGTTGAAGTTTGCATTGTAGATGGTTCGCGCGTAGGTACATATCATCAAGAGAAAGAAGAAGAAGTAAAGGAAGAGAATTGCGATCGCTGCTGCATTCTCGTTGAGGGATCCAAGCAGATACTTGACTGGAGAACACGACAGTTAGCACGCGCCATCTCATGCACATGCATGTGTACTCACCGCAGACGCGGGCAACAATGACATACGTCGCGTATGCAACAGCAGCAGCAAGCACGACAGGAACTATGCGGGTAGTCCACCGCGTCGCGGCTTTCGTGCTCTCGATGGCCGGCATTCTAAACGCATCCTGGAGGCGAGGCTAGAGAGGCATGGAGCAGGAACGGGAAGGCCGGGTCTGTCTGGATCTGGGTGTGTATTACAAGTAACGGCGCAATAAGCGAGAACTCGGCATGTCCCGCAAAGTCGCCGGTTGGTGAAGTCGAGGAGCCGAGAAGCTGGGGACTGGGACTGGGACGGGGATCGGGATTGGGATTGGGATTGGGATTGGGCTGCAACTGACAGCTCAGCCAGGCGCACTCAGGCTCGCATATCTCATGCCATCACTGACGCAATCAAACGCATCCACGCTGGGACTTGCTTGTTCACATTTGGAATTGGCTGCGCTGTTGGGCAAATCGGGACTGGATCAGATAGACCGGGCTAGTCCGAGGCTAGACTAGACTACCCGAAACACGCTAACCTTGTTCAGAATCAAATGGGCAACCTAGAGCAGGACTAGAGGGCTTTCGAGTGGTCCGTGCGGCTCTTGCTAGGGATAGGGGGGCTTGGGTTAGGTAGGTTGTAGGTAATATTCAAAAGATTCAATTGCGAAATGAGCTACGAGAATATAACTCACTCTCAAAAGGAACCGGTGTACTATAGTAATTCTACGACAATCTATAGTTACGCTGCGCATCTCGAGCCAAAACGAGCTGATCTAAGCATTCACGCTCGCCAAATATTCCACGCTGAAGGGGTAATCCACGTAACCCACGCCCGAGCCGATGGTATAGAAACCGTCACGGTTATATGCACTAAGCTGGAGACCCCCCTCGAGGCCCCCCTTGATCCTATAGACCAGATCTGGGTTTGAGATAAAGTCCCTCCCAAACATCACCACGATGTCCTTGTCGGGGTATTCTTCATTGACAAGTCTGTGCGCGTCTCTTGACGTATACCCCCCCGCAACAAGTAGAGGACCATCCCAGAGCTCGTAGGCAAAATCTAATCGCTCATTGGCTTCGCAATCGACGGCGCCAGACACCCTTGACTCGACAAAGTGAAGGTAGGCCAGTTTTAACTGGTTGGCCTTGCTGACAACATCCGCAAATTGTGGGATTGGGCTCTTCATCCTCATGCCTTGGAACGAGCTCCACGGGCTGAGACGGAGCCCAACGCGTTCAGGGCCGATAGCGTTAACGACAGCCTTCATGACATCGTCGATAAAGCGAGACCTATTTTCTATGCTCCCACCGTACTCGTCATCGCGCTTGTTACTCGTGTCTTGGATGAACTGATCGGCGAGGTAACCATTTGCGCCGTGGCATTCGACGCCGTCGAACCCTGCTCTAATCGCATTCTCCGAAGCCGTCGCAAAGTCTTGAATCGTTTGTTTGATCTCTTCGATGGTCATGGCGCGTGGCATTGCGGCCCCTTCTTCGATTGGAATGGCACTCGGCCCTACGATGGTGACTCCCTCTTTTCGAGCCACCTCAACGTTTGCGGCGCGGCCCATTGCAAATATTTGACAGAATATGAAGCAGCCTTTGCGATGAACTTCATCAGTGATCGTTCTCCAGGCAGCGATTTGCTCCTCGCTCCAAATCCCAGGCACATGTGGGAACCCTCCACAAG
This sequence comes from Xylaria telfairii, assembly GCA_022495065.1. NCBI lineage: Eukaryota > Fungi > Ascomycota > Sordariomycetes > Xylariales > Xylariaceae > Xylaria > Xylaria telfairii. The sequence continues at coordinate 299,874 of MU383849.1, forward strand.
CTGATGCGGATATGAAGGTGCCCTCGGAGATGATCAAAGTTCCAGGGACAGAAGCTCGTTGACTGTAGTATTCCTTCATCAAAGGCGTCGGCACGCGATCGCTAGCCGCCCGACAGCGAGTGAGCGGAGCCATCCCGATCCGATGCTTCACTTCGACATTGCCTATTTTCAGCGGCTTGAAAAGGCGCGATTCGGCCATGGGAAAGAATTGCGAGCACAATATGGCTCGATGTTATGTTTTCGGAATGGCAAGTGAAGTAATATCTTCTGGTAGTTGTATAATTGAGAAGACGACATTCTCAACGGCGAGGGCCTTGAGGCCTTTATATTCCTGGAGCCCTTGGCTCGGAAGAATTGCGATTGTAAAACAGTCTCATCAGTCTGACGAGCTTACATATCAGCCGAGGTACGTGCGTTGATAGAGATAGTTCTTCTCATGAAACACTGAACGTCCATTTAGAGTATATAGATAGTTCCGAATAAGGAAAAAAGGTACTTCCAATTCGAGAAATAAGATAATTCCAGAAAGGGTTTAGGCCTTTAGTATCTCGGCTATCTGCGCTAGACAAGAAATAAGTGGTCGAAATCTTGACGCTGATTTATAAGCAGGTATGAGACGAGCACGACGTTCTCAACGTCACGTTATGACCTCCACAAATCCACCTGGACCCTGTTCAAAATGCAAGCAAGAGACAGGCCATCCTATCAATCCCGCTACATCGAGAACGGCTAGCCGAGAGACCTTAAGCTACGCATAATTCAACCGTTAATCCGTATATCAGGTATCCTGCATGATGTCGTCAAGTCATAACTCTCTAAAAGCTGAATGTGAAGCTACCACAGGTAGGTGAAGCAAATAGGGGCAATTGCATCTTGTATTGCTACTAACTCTTGTGAGTTGGGCAATTTCAGTTTATCTCTATCCAAACTCCAGATGACGCCAAGGATCATGCCGCGCGACGGCTAGCTCGGTCGCATGCTGTAAAGCATGCACTGAGGAACAAACGAAAGACTCAGCAAGATTCGATGGACAATTTCCGGGTGATGACTTCACAGGATAAACCAGCGAGGTTTGTGAAAAGGAGGATGCGTGTTAGAACTATAGCTACTCCGCTCCTCTCCCCCTCTATAGGCAAGCTTGATCCGTTCCAAACTCTCGCGGTTGATTGCTCGAGATTGCAAGCCCTGCTTAACGACTGTAAGCCTTTCCTAGCTATAAAAATTTGTCTTCGATAGACTTACAAATGTGGTTCAGACGCAGCTCGGCAGGCTCCAGAGCCAGTCTTCAGCGTTTCGGAAGAGCTTGCATTCCAGAGCTTCAGCTCGGTTTTCCGAACCGGCTTGGTTGACCCAGCTCTTCTGAGTGCCGTTATGCTTTCACTGGCATTCGCGGTGGCTGGGCACAGCATCAATCGAGAGTGTCTTGGGTATCAAGGTCAAGCAATCGGATATGTTCGTGAGAGGATGAGTTCCTTGGGCGAGGCTACTTCGGAATCGACTATCGGGGCCATTTTGCTGCTCGCTGGGGTGGAGGTTTGCAAGCCTTCCTCTTTGGAATTCACCCGGTGCTTGGGCCGTGTTCGGCTAATAATATTTGATAACCCAGGCTTGTCTTGGAATGACATCCCAGGTTCAACTTCACATGGGAGCAGTACGTCTGCTGCTCAAGGTGTGTCAAACGCAAGGCATTTTTCTAACAAGTGGAATCAAACGGGCTATATTTTGGTAAGCAAGGATGCTTTTCTCACTCCTTCTGTGGCGCACTCTTCTTACAATAGTCTATAGGCAAGATCTGAATTCCTCAGTGTTGGCGGGATCCAGTCGTATAGTTGATCATACGACGTTTTCCGAGCTTCAGTGGACAAGAGATCCATTGCCCCGAAGATTTTTTCGGCTGTCACCCGGATTTCAGATGCGATCCCATCTATTTCCTAATGAATTCCTTGAAGTGCTTGAAGACCTACATGCATTGCAGTGCATTCGAAATATTCCTATATTCAAAAAGTGCGATACGACGATGATGGCACGTATCAATAACCACACAGCATTCATCCAATCTAAACTTATGGGCTTCCTAGATCTCTCTCCGGCCATGTCCTGCTGCCGTCTTGCGGCGTATCTATGCTCAGCTATGCTATGCTGCAGAGTTTGGTGCTCTCTAGTAATTCCTGTAAGTGAAGCACCAACATTCGGCTCTTATCTCTCTTATCAAAATGGATTTTGCTATGTGCCGAAATCCTCTACTTTCCGCATTTAGGAACGCGCTGACTCAAGACCTCACAGCCCCATGTTTCATCTCAGCTACTCCGCGAGATACAAATGGCGAACGACGACCCTGTGTGGGATGATCACCCCGATTTGCTGCTGTGGCTCCTATTCATTGGCGGGGCATTCGCTCCAGCAGGAGTCGTACGCTCCAATTACATTGTGCTGTTGCGGTTGAACAATGCTGACAGGTTTGGCGACTTGTATGAGTCATGGTCGGAATTGCTTAGCATTTTGAAACAGTTTACTTGGTCGGAGAAAGCATTTATGATTCATTTCAAGGCGTTCTGGGAAGAGGCTTCTTCTACCTCAGATGGTTTAGCGCGTACATTACTGGAGTAAATGACCAGCACAGTATCACTTTTCTCTCGGACACCAGCAGCCCCATAGGTTGTCTTATCAGTCGCGGGCAACTAGAATGTTTTGGTCGCGTAAAGTTCGCGATTATGTTATTGCCATCGCATCTCACCATGATGAGAAACGCAAAATAATAAGCGGTGTTGCAGTCACGAATAGAAGGGCTGAAAAGAAGGCGATTCATGGGTTCTCCAGCATGTACTTCGTAAATGAACTTCATTTGGCAATATAAACAATCCGCGCAATTGGCAATTAAATATACATCGCTTTTAACAGCGTGGGATGCAGTAGCACTGCTCCTTGATAACTTACACAGGTTGATTAGAGAGGAGTCGTGTCCCGGTCCTTGAAAGACGACGTCCTCGCATGTACATGCTCCGGTTCTCAATTACGTTTCGATCTCCTAGGGCGGCTCGCTCCCGCTGTAGGAGGCTCGGAAATAGCCCGAGACTTTGTGCTTTTGGCCACCGCTGGCTTCTTCGATACCCTGCCGCTGTGAGGGTCCGAGCCATTCTTCTTGCTTCTTGTCGCGGCCCGCCGCGAAGAGGCTTCGTAGGGTTGTGGTTCTTCACCTCGCTCTGGTAGCAATCCAAACTCCGGCACCTGGCCAGCAAGCCTTCGGCTTTTCCGCTCCTTCTCATACGTTTTGCGTTGCCTCCTGCGACGTTGGGGTGGTGTTCGCGTTGTCCTATCTTCACGCTCCTCGACGACTTCGGGCGCTGCTGGGGATTGACCGGCCCCATGGTCGACTGTTGGATTCGAGGCGCGCACAATGGCGTCCCCAGTCGGCGTTTTCGGCGATGGCGCTGCTGCAGGCGAGCTTCGTGTAGCTGACGCACGACTCTTGCTCCCTTGTCCTTTTTCTTGTTTGCTCTTTTTCGCTCGATGTAATAACTGACCCTCATCTTGTTCCGTATCGTCTGAGTCACTGCCTCTCTTTCTCTTGGACGCGTTTGATAATTCCGTCGCCTGCGTTACAGCGACCCCCGAACCCGGCGCGCAATTCTCTTTATCCGCAGGATCCTCTACTAGGGTAGTTTGTAATTCGAAGGGTCTGGTAGTCGGTGCTCTAGGTTGATCTCCCAAGTCAAGCAACGGAGTTGAGTCTCGTCGCGGACCGTGAATCGACCTTCTATGGGACTGCGGCGATACCCAGGTGGTCTCGCTCGGTGGAACTATCTGCCGCCGCGGATTATTCCGTTCTATGACCTGTTAGCCGCCATCCGTAGTCCTCATAATGTGGTAGGATTAATAAAGGCGCTCACCTGCTGCTGGGATACTAGTAAGGTAGTGGTTATAGAAGTAACTAATCTTGTCTCTCCAGTACTGAGGATCCTGGAGGTTGGGTTTCGGGCCAATCCCACGCCTATAGCTGATGTCGTATAGACCAGAAATGTATACATCGTCTTCTTCAACAATTTTCCGGCCTTCTTTTTCGAAGAATTCGAGAGAGAGGATATCGTACAACATTCCTTTCGCTGCTTGTACCTCTTCAACCCGAATCGACTCTGAATTAGGCTGAAGGCTTTCGACTTGGCTCGGTATGGGCGAGAGAGACCCTGATGGCGGACCAGGAACAGGTATCTCCCATGGATCTAAGGTCAATTCTGATAGTACTAAAGAGCTGTCCGCTACGATATGTTAGCAGAAATCTTTTGCCCTTTTGAAGCTGAACGAGAAAGGGCGGGGAACCTACGCGTGGCTTGAAGGAGGGATATATATTTTTCGGTGAAATATTCCCACTTGCCCTCCCAGTACCTTGGATCTTTCAAGTTCGGCTTTGGGCCTCTGCTGCGTCTATACCGGACGTCATACTTGCCAATGATTTGGAGCTCGTCAGTTGCAACGATTTCGCGACCTTCGCCTCCAAGGTTCCAAAGAGCTGCCATCCTTTTGTAGACACCCCTATATGCCGCATGCCATCTAAAGTAAGCCGTCTCCTCCGAACGATAACTAACGGTGTCTTCGACATTCGCTGCAGAGGTGCTCTCCAGCGGGTCATAGGATATCAGAATCACTCGGCCTGATAAACTCTCTCCTGTTCCATGTTAGCATCCATCGTCATGTTTAATCGATGCGTGTCCCTTGCCTGCGTGTTGTGCGCTAGACCACGCCCTAATTTCTCTCTTCCTTTTAGACCAAGCCCACATCACTGCCGTCGGATCGTCCTCGTCAAGCACGTTCTCATCCTCAGCATATACCTTCTCCTCCACGTTCAGTGACCTGTGACTAATGGGGCGGGGGAACCGCGCCTCGAGCAGTTCCCAGTATTTTGATTGCGTATACTGGCGTTGAGCCTCCCAATATGTGGGATCTTGGAGATCAGGTTCAGGATCAGCGTTGCCCCGATAATGGACATCATCCTTGCTAACAAGGTAGAGTTCATACTCTGCAAGAATCTTCCGACCCTCCCGTCCAAATTTACTAAGAAGCCTCATATAATAGCAGACGCCACGTTTTGCTCGCGTGAGTTCAATCCGAGGTCCATATGTTTGCTGGAGATATAACAGTTTGGTTTCCCAAAAGCTAGGATCTTGGATGTCAGGCTCTGGGACTGCATTTCCTCGATAGCCAACCTCTCCTATGCCCGTTATGTAGACATCTTCTGCATCGCGGATTCGTTCGCCTTCGGCCCCAATGTCTTTGAGCCGAAATAAGAAGTTATAAACTAATCGCTTTTCTTTTTCTAGCTTCTCAATGGGCAAAAAATCCGAAGACGTTAATGATTCCGAAGGCTGCTTGCGCCTCTGTATATATCGCAACTTCTGCACATTTTCTTCCGTCAGAAGTTGCGCCGGCTGTGGTTCGGTCATTATGATAGGTGATGCGATATCGAGCGGCATGAGGGAATATCAGGGCTTGAGGATCCGCGAGTGGTTGGAAGTGTGGTCTGATTTGGATTTGCAGCCGACTGGCAGGAGTTGTGCCACCTTAATCGCAGATATGGTATTCAAAAGTTTGTAGGGCTCGAGATTCGGGTGATTGTTCTATGGTTGCCGACAGGCGCAATAGCATAATAGCAGCCAAAGCTCTCTGTATGTCTTAGGGGGAAGTTGTTTACCCAGCTTCGAACGCGTTCTCTCGGTCTGGAGGTAAGGGATGAGGGGCGTTACACATGTGCCACACCCGTCAGCTGGCCAAAGTGGTCTGGGTCCTCACCGTGTGCTGCAAACAACCCCTTACCCAATCCCTTCCTTGACGCTAGCCGCCAGCACTCGTGTGCAACTAGCACTTGTCTCTACTCGTATGTTAGTGTTTCATATTAGCGAGGCGGCCAGGAAATTCTGTAGCGCCCTCTAAAATAGGCATACACCTCTATCAAACATGCAGTCCCGGGGCGGCCATGTATATCAATCAGATGAGATCTCGCATCATATAGTCTTCGATTTTAGTACAAAACTTCCCAACCTCCACCCAAAACAAACGAAGAAAAGGATAAAGGTATGAAGTGAGAGAAAAGAAAACGCCAAGCCTTGTTTCACGGCATCCATGATGATGGATACTATAGTGTCTAGAACACTCTTTACCGTGTATTCCCACGAGAAGTCTATTTATTGTAATCACAACGACAGATTCACTGTGTCTCGCGAGGATCAAAGCTACGCAACCGATCATTGCCTCAATAATACCGAAACTACCTTTCTCGTCGACGAAACCGAAAATGGCACTCCTGCCCCCCAGATTAAGACTCAACCATTTCTGAGAATCACTATGGATGATATCCATAAACCAAATAACCCTCAGGATGGTTTTCTCTTTGGCTGCAATGACGCTGTTTGTGATATTTTGCTCGATGAGAATCAACGCAGGGGAGTCAGTAGAAAGCAGTTCTCCATTCAGCTGAACTGGGACACAGGGACCCTACTCCTCAGGAATCTCAGTAAACAGAGTACTTGCATCGAATCGCAGTTGTCTGGCCATACTCGACTCACTCGACTCAATTCAGAACAGACTCTGCCAGAGAACGAAATTATAGACGTCAATATTGGTATCGTCAAATTACAGATTCGAATTCCGGACCATAGCAATCATCGAGCCGTGTTTCAAAAACGGTGGACAGAGTTTCGTGCCAAATTTGAATCACAACCTCCCCCTCTCCAGAAACTAGCCTTAACAACGCACAAGACTACGAATAAATCGTTGCAAACGGAGTATATCTTGGAGCAGCAACTTGGACGTGGAAGCCAAGCCACAGTATACCGGGCAAGACATATAGCCAACGGCGGCTTATTCGCAGTAAAGCGGTTCCACCAGGCGAACAAGGCCATCCTATATGAGGCAGACATCTTGAAGCAGCTCGAACACGTAAGTGTGGTTAACAATATCTCTCTACGAAGTGGAACTAATCAGACTTCAGGACCATATCATCAAAGTCTACGGCGGCGAAGTAGCCAATGGGTATGCAATGATGGTAATGGAACTAGGAGGCCGGGATCTCCAAGAAGAATTGCTAGAAACCCCTTTCAACAGTGTGGAAGCGAAGACGGGCTTAAGACAATTGTTTGAAGCCGTGAACTATCTCCACAGTCGAGGTATTTCCCATCGGGATATCAAGCCTGCTAACATCCTAGTAAAGAGCCGCACTCCATTGTGTCTCAAGTTCGCCGACTTCGGCTTGGCTTCCAAATCAGAAGATCTCAAGACTTTTGTTGGCACGCCTCGATACATCGCACCTGAAGTCGATAGAAATGGTAGTCGTTACAGCAACAAACTAGACATATGGTCGTTAGGAATACTAGCGTTGGAATTCTTCTACGGACTACCGGACTGCCCGAGCGTCAACCGAAAACTCAGCCCTCAATGGTATATCGAGGTCGCGCTCCACCTGGAGTCTCGACACCCAAAAGATGGTACATGGCAGTTTATAGACAGCTTGCTTCAAATGGATCCAAACCTTCGACCTTCCGCAAAAGAAAGCCTGGAGCACTTTTTCTTCACTGGAAAATCTGAGCCTGTCACGAACCAGGGTCCAGTATACGGTAGGTACAGACTCTTGTTGTTGCACGAGGGATCTCAAGGCTACGTGAGGCTGACCTAGATACATATACAGGAGTCTCTTTGTCTCCATGCCTTGTGACAGAGCCTATTGCTTTATCTAGTGTGGTTATTGTTAAAGGACCGACGCAGACATTTGATCCACCACAACATGACACGAAACCATCATCCGAGGACACCAGCGACGTTTCCACAATTAAGGCGAGCCAGTTTAGTACTGCACCCCAGAGTCCTCAAGCTCAGGTTTTATTGAGCGAAGTTTCCACAATACATCCAGAAGCCGGACATTGCATTCAAGATGTATCATCCCTCGGCCACCATGAGAGGGTCTTTCGCCTTCCATCAAGCAGCGTCAGCAGTGACAACAGTAGTGGCGATGAGAATGAATCCGTGAGGCTCCTATACCACGATAATCCACTGCGGAATAGTCTCGTTGTCGGCTCGTTTGTAGCAAAAATGGGACAAGAACAATTACCGACAGTCACCGAGCAAGAAGAAGAAGAAGAATCCGAGCTGCCAGCGTACCATGCACCGCAGCTCGATTCCATCAAAAACGTGAAGAGAGAAGCAGCACTGCCGGCTGGGTTGGGTGGTGGCGACCTCGGTATAAGTCATTGGGATAACCCAAATTTCCCTGGTTCTGGACACAACGGGGGCGGCATCATCGGGGGCAATCACAATATGAGCCATCCAGCCACTATCGACGGCAGCACAAGCGAAACCGGAGAATACAATATGGATGCGGATGACAGCGACGCGACAATTCTAGGCCCGCTTACAACTGTGCCACCCGACCGACAGTTTGAATCTATCAGCAGTATTGCAACAAGAGACGTTCAGAGATTTTACGGTGAGTCGGTGCTATCTGCACCCACACCAGGAGCGCTAGATGATCTGGACAGTAAATCAGTCCACTCTCGCTCGAACAGCGTGGATCCAGACACTCTATCAATGCAATCTCGCTCGAACAGCGTGGTATACGCTATCATCGATCAACATCGGGTATCAATGCGCACTTCGGACCAGCATTTGAACGCCAGAGAGATATGTGCCGCAGCAGGCCTTACTGCTCTGCGCAGCAGAAAATACTTGTTGCCATATAAGAACCGCGATACGAGTTCTAATTCGCCAGAGCTAGAAGAGGTTTGGATATCATTTTCAGACGGTGTTTCCCTTTCCTGCAGTTTGAGTCTCAAAGGCGACTTGGAAGAATTATTCCTACGAGCTTCTGCGCCTTCTCCAGATACCGTTCTGCCCAGTATCGAAAAAGACGATGAGCCCCCCCAACCAGTACCCCACGCTCGAGGAGACAGAAGCAACAAACGCAAGAGAATAGGGTAAGTGCCAATTCTAACACGAAGCATCATCCGCGAGGCTAATTAATTTCTATATTAGGGGTCTTCATCCAGCTGGCTGGAAAAAGACATGTTCACCACAAATTTCCGACTAGACGAAGCAACATGGGTCAAGACTTCTCTCGCGTATCCCTTACTCATATGAAATGTTAGATGAATTTCTTGTGATATCATACATGGCACGGGAGGCGCACAGATTGATGAATACGCCTGGCTTATTGGACACTCTCAGACTGCAAAGATCGGGAAATGCCGGGCTTCTTTAGGAACTACCTACATCAGGGGCTGCACATTTGCAACCAGGTTGGTACGCATGTGCAGCTACATACACACATCTAGTCATGTTAACGCGTTGTATTTCCACCATTCAATTTCTTGTTCGGTTGTATTATCGTGACGCCTTGTAGGACAGAGCGCTCTGCATGCTGTCAGCATAGCCCTTTATTTGTAATACCTAATGTATGTCTTATAATATACACGTCATAGCGAATAGCGCTCTCAAGCACCTTCGTGTACTACACTATTTCTATATGCAGAAAATACCATGTTTGCGTTGTGCAGTTTTGAACCATGTGACATGTCTGGACCGGTCTAGCCTACGAAGTAATCTCATTCGCGCAACACCAAGCGCTTAAAACTTTCACAGTCCCAGCTGCGGGTGTATTCCGGCCTGGCTTTGTTATTATGCAAGGGAGAAACCCTAGTTTATTCAGCGGGATTTCCACTGCCCGCTTCTCTCTGCCTCGCCCCCAGCCCCGTCTCGTACAACCCCCAGTCTCCTGGGTCTGCCGTTCGGTTCCGTGGCGCGTTCTAATACGCGTGAATAACCTGCACAGAACTGGGCGGGTAAGCTTACGCCTCGCATGCAAGGGTGAAGGGGAAACACGAGTAGTGAAGACAACCTTCCCCGTGTCGGCCGTAGTCACGGAAGGGGCTGACTGAATGCTTGACGTCTAAGGTGTGTATTTACACTGTCCTTATCACTATGTCACAACCGTGAATCGGTCCGCGGCCCAGGGAGTTGATCCTCGACCGGTGAAATGAACGCCCTGCCTACAGGGTGCTTATCCCATCCACAATATATTCGTTCCCATTTACGGGCTTTATGGAAAAGCGGCAAACAGAGTAGAACAAACCCCCTCATCTGGTCAGAAGCCCCCGGTTTTAGGAATCAAGTGATTGCGGTACAACAACATCGTCAATCGTAAAGTCAGCAAACAGTATGTATCTGTGATAACCGTGCTACCAAAGTTGTTGTTATTATGCATGTCTTACAGTGATATTGCAAAAAGAGTTACGGGAACTAAACTTGAAAACCGTCTCTAGCAAAGAGCGTTTCCAAACCGTAGATGAGTACGGAATTGTGGAACCACATTAAGAGGGTTAACAACACGGGGCGAAATACCCGGGGCGCTGTATTTTTGTGGAGTATTCTTACGGTGCTTCAGATTTATGACCTCAAAGAAAGAAAGAAGAGCAAAAAAAAAGACAGAGTAGAATAGAGCAAGGTGAAGAGATATTACCACCAAGTTCGTAACGTATCTTCAGCGCTCTTGATTGCGCCCTAGAGTAAGATGAGAGAAGACATGCGGTGTATAGCCAATTTTGTAATAATGAGAACTCTATCCGGTTAAGCTATCTTGCTGAAAATTCCCTCTTCCAGAAACATCATGTGCCATCTACAATAGAATGGAAAACTCGTACGTGTAGTAGAGTTCATTTGGCCTGCGTAGACAGAGGAAGTCAAGCAGAGCATTATGCGAGTTATAAGAACTGTCCTCACTCTATCACGGACGAGCAGACATTGTAGTCATCAACGCCTGTTCTATTACATTCTTGATATTCCATATATACTATTGCATTCGAACTCCAGACGGTCCTAGCAGTGATCGATTGTGCCAAGCCAAGGCTACTGGAGTATCATGTTCCCCCCAATAATTGGCAGGACATAAATGTACTTCAATGACGAAAACAAATTGCGGCAGTTTTTGTGATGATAACGAGTCTGCTGAACGATCATTTTGTCCTGGTACAACGTTCTCGGTGCTGAAATCAAGTAGGCGCTGCTGCTTGTTCTCGAGCCACAATTTCTCAATACAACTAAGGAACCTCGAGATGCGCTGATTTATCTTTTCAGCCTTGAGGATCTTTTTCAAAGCTCGTATATTCCATGTTCCAGGACGTTTCTTTCGAGTCTGCCTCATTTTATAGGCTGCCTCTAGCTTTTTTCTTTGAACCAGCTGCAACAATAGTCGTTAGCCACAGCCGTGATTCCCCATGACGTAACGAGGTGTCAATAGCACACCAAGCTATGAAAAGAAGACCTGGGTAGGTTTCCAGGGCTATCATTTCCGCTGATATCCTGGGATTTATGCGGGAGTTCTGACAAAGGTATAGTTGATGGACACGATAATGAGTTGCAAAAGCAAAAGATATCGGAATAATCATCTTTCCGAAGTGACTATAAGCAAGCAGGAAACACTCCTTACTTACATCTTGTATGTCGATATGAGCAGGACTTGACTCCCCAAACAGTCCAAAGAGTCCGCATTCACAAGCATCTTGATGTTTCAAGTGCAGCATAATCTTATCGAGGATCACGGTACATTCAGTTCTCTGTGAAATGCACTCCACAGCCCATTCAGCCACGCCTTTCTCCCCTTTCTGCCGACAAAGAGGTAGAGAAATACCCAGGCTAGTGTAGTAGTCGCACTCAACGGCGTATTCGATAAGGCGACTACCAATGCAGAGGGGGATAGTCGAATCGGAAACAAATCTTTGCAAGATCGGGGAGATATCTTCGTCGCGAACATCATTCCTGCCGTATAAGAGGAATATTGCCGCATGGCGTGGATTGACGCTTATAGAATCGGTTCGTTTATCGAACCACATACGAGCATGCTTCAGGCCAACGGGTTGCAGGCCACCGTGCCGTAGAGCAAAGAAACGCGATTCTTGGCAAACTTGGGATATTAATGGGGGTTTGACCGGCAGGCCGGGCATCATAGGGCCTATGACGTTTCTCCGAGTCTCGAGAGGCATTCCAGGAAATGGGGCCCTGTAATACGCATCGTGAACCTCGATGATATGTGAGGGAAGGCAATATTCCCATATATCCAAACGGAGCTCGGGCGGAAGGAGTGGGAAGAATTCAAACGATGCTCCTCGTTGTATGATAGTGTTATCCATAGTTGGTGTTAGGGAAATCAGATATTTGTGTTGTGGGTGCGAAAGTGCTCCAATATAATATGCCCTTCGTCGTAATGAGAAATTTTATAGCCATAGAATAAAGAATAAATTACTCAGATGCGAAACCAAACTATAATAATCGTAGGCGGTATGAAACCTTGACAAGCTGTGTCTTACTATCCAGATATAATAGGGGGGGGGGGGGGGGGCGGAGCGGGAGTCTCGCTTGCCGGGGCCGGATGACGACGAGTCGATCTACGGAGAAT
>MU383849.1:312310-426561 GCA_022495065.1 Xylaria telfairii
CCGCCCCCCCCCGCCCCCCCCCCCCCCCCCCCCGCCCCCCCCCCCCCCCCCCCCCCCGCCCGCCCCCCCCCCCCCCCCCCCCCCCGCCCCCCCCCCCCCCCGCACTTTAATATTAAGGCTTAACCAGGATATGGCTTCATAATAGCTCTTGTGGCTTTTTGATCCGAATAACGGATAGGAACCTTGCATGCCCCGAGGACGTCCTAAATACATCGCTCCCGTGAACGCTTGCGCGAAGGAACTTCCATTGTCACGTCTTTCCAACTTAGATTCTGATACCGACCCGATATCATGTAAATAATCATATGCGCGGCAAGTTGCCGATCAGAACACTTCGGGTGGAATCAGGTCATATCTTCCGATCTGATTTGATTCCACCGATCCTCTGAGACAAGTCTGCTGCCGTAATCGTCGGAGTCGGCGATTTGGGCGAGGCTATTCAGGCATAAAGATTGGCATTCGCCCGCCCTGTATAAGGGGAGCCCAGAGATCTCCATTGGCCCCTGGCTGCACTAAAGATCATTATATAATTGAATATCTTTCCAAGCCCTTGACCGCGAGCCCTTGTAACGATACCCTTACTAAGCGCAAACTTCGAGAGCATTTCAAAGGCATACGGTCGCGGTGGCACGTCTATTCAAGCAGATTAATGTTGATCTTAATAGCCATCCAACCTAATAAATAGTTCAGGCTCGGGTTCGACATCACTACGGTTTCTGAACTTCATCTGCTTGCCGAGGAACACCCTATGATCGCCCCATACAGGACAGGCAGACGCACCATCATAGAACAGAACCATCTCAAGATGTCGCCCCAATAGCATGCCCATAGCTATGGCGCCGCAAATGACTTTTAGCTTTTCCTAAAAGGAGACAGAGAATGTCTTGTCACACTCCTGAGTATATGCTCTGGCGAGAGATTAATGCAACGGAATAAAGGGGCGCAGTCAAAACTAATCATATGCCACATGAATGAGCTATTCCTTCTCGTGGCAACAACGGAAGAGAGAGATAGTATCTGTAACCATCTGACTATGGGAGTCGTACATTGGGAGGATGGGTGAAACTGCAACTACCACTGAGAACTGTAGTCTTCGTTTTACCTTAGAAGATAAATCTCTATATAGAACCCGAAATAATCAGTACCTTTATAAGGACCCAGCCTGGTTATTTCAGACGCCTCATACTAAGAGCAGTGTAGCTGCCATCAATCCATAACTCCTGTCAGAACCGATTCAAGGTAAACGTATCTCGCAACCAAATCTCTGTCATCATCCGGTTTCTGATTATATATGAAGTCATTGATTTGTAGGTATTCTTCTCTTCTCACACCACGTGGCCACTTCTGGAAAGCACCCAGATTGCTAAGTAGTCGTACGACAGTAAGGTTGGGAGCACGCTGATCCCAGACGGCGCAACGAAAACCTTCACGAGTAACTTCCCAGGTCTGGACGGAAGACAGACGGACACCACCCTGCACAAGCCAGAAAAACTTCTGAAGTGAGCCTTCATCCCACGGGCCGGTTAGAAGATCATCTGGTATTGCGGTAGATTTATGGACTTCAACCCAAGTACTAGGGTTGGGGGCTGACAAATATTCCGACCAAGACAAATAGTCCATATGTTCGACATCTCGGAAGGCGTTATAATCATGGTAGAAATAAAATCTAGCTTCTTTGATGTTACTAATTCCAATGGTAGCACCGGAGCCCGTGTAAGAGCTGGCCTCAATTGGGTTTCCCCATAGTGGAATATGTTGAAATGGTCGATTTCGGGCATAGCGCCGAACCCAGATGTCCCGGCAATCTAGAATCATGTCGATCGTTGTCCATGAGTAAGCCAGTAAATCAGCCTAGAGAAGTTTAGATGCCGGAGCTATAGTCAACGATGTAGGGAACGAACTTGAAAGCTAGGATTCCCACCAAACCGCTCTGTATCCTCCTCCCATCCTGCATAACTGTGGATTGCGGGAAGGTCTGGGGTCTGACCATTCACACACCCGAACCACACCTCCCAGGTCGGCCCAAAGGCATTGAGAAAGGTCTTACGCAGCGTGGACGGCCCTGAAAGCAGGCGTCCGAGGCGAGGGCTAGCCCGCGGGAAGTTGACGTTTTCACTCAGCCAGAAAATACGCTCGAGAATTTCAAGAGGCATGGACGTCTCGATCTCCGAGGCCTTAGGACGGCGAATCTTGACTTGCTTCTTTTGGCTCCTATCCTGTTTAATCGCCTTTTTAGGGCGATCCAAAGAGAGTTGTTCTCCCTCTGCACGCCGTTTACCGCGTACTGTGATTGGCGTCAACTCCATTTGTCGGTATATCCTGTTCGTTCTTAGTTTAGCTGCCTCTTAGTGGCTGGTGAAATGTATGTGCTCCAGATTGATTTGGGAACCATCTGGAGACATGTCCCAAATTTGAAAAGAACAGTGTGTGCATGGGAGTATAGATGCAGCGAAGGCCTCAAGGTTCTCTTTCACGCATCTTGATGTTCAAACAGGTATGAGGTGTGAAAAGCGCATGTGATGCAGAGGCAGTACAAAGCTACATGCATGTGCACAGACAGCCTAGAGGTCAGTTCTTGCAGCCCCACTACCCAATCCAGCCCCACGGTACCGTCCACGGTCCCCTGACAACTGTCAGGCATGCTTATCAGCATGCCCAGCTGCCAGAGCGTTCCCATGATTGATAGGTTGATAGGTGCATCACCCAGCATTTTTTTTGCCTCGCGGCGCCTGCGCTATCGACTAGGTGCATGGCTTGATGACGATATCTACCTCTGGAGTCAGAGATGCTACCGTCACTGGAGAGGCCATGGACATAGCCTTGCCGACAACATCGCCATAGCACAGCCGTATATCTCTATCTGTCTACCGGATGGCGTCACTCCGACTGCCCGTCCCCTCCATCGGGCTGCTGCGCTTTCTTCGTCAGCAAACAGAGAGCTTCAGCTTCTTCCACCCGAGCCACGATGTCGCGTCCCTCTCCGCAGGGCAAGCCGCCCGCAGATCCCAATGCGCTGCCCGGTGCCGGCCAGGCCCCCTGCAGGCTGGGATACTGGACTTCCAGTCGCTCATTCCCGCACGGAGCCCTCGAGCTGTCAGGATCAAGCGCTCGCCTTATCCGAACCTCGCCTTGCGCCGCCAGCACAAACTCCCACTCCCAGTTCGCCAGCCAACACCCTGCCGACCAGGGTGGCAGGAATGGCTTTGGGGCCCCAGCAAGCGCAGGCCTGGACCACCCCTCGAGCCCGACGACCTCCCCGAACTCGATCCCGACGGCAACAATAATTCCATGTTCAACACCCGCCGCCAACTCAGCAAGAAAGCCGCCTCCGAGCCCAGGCTTCGCTGCACTGAAGTAGACGATAATGGAAATGTCATATTGGTCGACAGCGAGTTCAAGAAGAGCGAGCTGATAGCAAGGGTATTTGCAAATCCAGCACCACGGCAGCTTGCCAAACCGCCTAGCTAACACCGCATAGTTTGGTCTTCTACCCCGTGATTTACGCAAGATCGACTCGTCCAATCTACCACACATCCTTGTCCGTCCTACTTCGATCCTACTCAACCTACTACACCTGAAAGTCCTCATAAAACATAATCGGGTACTCCTGTTTGATGTGTACGGGACGAAAGCATCATATCCGCAGTCTGCTTTCATGTACGATCTACAAGGGAAGCTTCAGCAAAAAACGCCGGCCACAAACGGCGGCCTTCCTTACGAGTTCCGTGCCCTCGAAGCCGTTTTACAGTCCGTAACACAGGAGCTGGAGGCCGACTTCGAGGCGGTGCGAGACCCCGTCATCCGCATTCTGGGCGAGCTAGAGGACGACATCGATCGTCACAAACTGCGTGTTCTCCTCATCCTCTCGAAGCGAGTCAGCACTTTCGAACAGAAGGCGAAACTTGTCCGCGATGCCATCGACGAACTTCTTGAAGCCGACGACGACCTAGTAGCTATGTACTTGACTGAGAAAACTCACGATATTCACCGACAACTTGACGATCACACCGAAGTGGAGATGTTGTTGGAATCCTACTACAAACTATGCGATGAAATCGTCCAGGAAGCGCAGAACTTGGTGTCGTCTATACGCAACACCGAGGAAATGTGAGTTTCATCGACCCTTGTAATGGCAATCCCATTAACTCATGCCTCTTAGCATTCGGGCCATTCTAGACGCCAATCGCAACTCTCTGATGCTGCTTGACCTCAAGTTCAGTGTCGGGACATTAGGCTTGGCCATGGGCACATTCATAGCCGGTCTATACGGTGCCAACCTGGAGAACTTCATCGAGGAGACGAACTGGGGATTCGGTGCAGTCACCGCTATCTCCATCATAATGTCCCTCTTAGTATGCAGGTACGGCCTCGGAAAGCTGCGGCATCTGCAGCGCATCAAGATGCAGGGCGAAGCACCACCGGGCCGGGATAGGGACTACCACTGGTTCCACGACGATGGGCATGTAGGATTACTGGACCCCCGTAACCGCGAGAAGTTACGGCGCCTCCAGATGAGCAAGGCCGATGACAAAAAGGCTCCCAAGAGGAGCTGGTGGTGAAGCGAGCGCCCCGGCTTCGCCCCCAGTATAGTATCATGTATAGATGTACTCGGAAAGGGAGGCCGGCGTTCCATAGATGCTATATAAATGTACATGTCGGAATTGGCGTTTGGGGAGAGGGCACCTTGTAGACTATTGTAAAAAAAGGCCGCAGCCCTGGGCGAGTAATATTCCCACCTCCAACCGGCATTTTGGGAAGACGAGAATAAGTCATTGTGTATATACCCATTATAGAGCTGGAAATCCCATTTACAGTATGCAGCACTTCTATCGGTTCTTTTGCCTCGGATAGTATTGTGTTTAAGAGCTTCATAAAACTCTCATCCGCTCCGGCCTACGATCTATGACAATTTTGTTGCCGTTATACACTGATGTTATTACTCAACGTGTTGTTTCTAGCCTGTGAAATTCAGACCTAGGTCCGACAGTCACTTTATTGCGTGCTGATATATGTTTGTATTGTGTTCTAGTAAGTCACATGCTACTATCTTAACCCCCATTCCCACTCACCTCATAGCCATAGAAGACCGTCTTCAATGGCTCTACACTGCGTTCTCCAGCTTCTTTAGAAACTGAACCAGCGCTCCTGCGTTGCATCGTTTGATAACTGCCCGGGGACCGGGCTCGCGAGCACTATCAACTTTTCAGATTTTCGAGACGCAATCATCGTAAAACCCGTGCCTATATCAGCATACAGCTGGACTACCAGGCGGAAATATTGCTGACGTCCGCCGTGATCGGCTGTTGTCGGCTGGAATTGGACCCTTTCAAATGTATGCTCTGTGGGGTATAGTTCTTGGCCGATTGAGCCGTGCCCTCCTTCGTGGATATAACTTTGGCCTGTACGCATCCAAGGTCCTTCGTCCCGTTGAGGCGATGGCTTAAGTGCCTTTGGTTCGAGTCGTATCTTGTCTATATTACGCGTCGGTTCCTCTTCTACTTTCGGCGTGTGCTGCACTAGATCGAGAAAATGATATTCGCCATCGGCTGCCTCGGCCGAGACGGATATCGCAAAACCGACCACTCGATGTGCTGCGGATTCTCCGCTGGGCGTATACATTATGGGTGAATTGAAGCGAGTGGGCGCCAAGCTGTATGAACAAGTGCAGGAGAAATAATTCTTGCGATAACATGTCCAGTTCCCTTCAGAAAGAAAGAACTTTCCATTAAGAGTCGCTTGGATGCTAATTTGGATAGGGGTCCCTGAACCTGCTCTGTTCAAGGCTTCGTGAAACAACCGGCCATTTCCTACTACGGCCAGGAACCTAGGGGTGTTGCCTCTTACTCCCCAGGCGTAAGCGAGAGCTACCTGTAATTCTCTGAGTTCCAATAGCGTCCGAGCAGGTGATTGGGAGATGACACTTCGCCCTGTCTGTTCTATTACTCTTTTGAAAAGAGGTTTCAATTTCTCGAACTCAGCTCTAGTACGTGGTCAGGGGATTCTACTTGTCTCTCGCTGTGATGCTCTTCAACAAGTGCTATCAATCTTTCCAGCGCAACTCGAGCAGGACTGACCAAGCACAATCCGGTCTTGGGGCTTCCAGCTACCATAAAGCCGACGAGCCCTCCTGAGGCCTTATTAAAGACCCAGCTTCCACAGTCGCCGGCACGAATGGGGGCGTTCAGCTGAATGTGATGGAGCAATTGGAAAGTTCTTGTGCCCGGCAGTCGCATGTAGACCGGAGCCTCGGTTCGTCGGCCTTGGATCTTAGCATGATGAGTTGTATTGATGACGACTGAAGTATCAGTCGCATCATACCCAGTGCCCTCAGCATATGTGAGAAGGTCGTCATAGGACAGAACAGGCCTGATGTTGCCCGTTTCGATGCGGATGATAACAAGGTCTAGGTTGCGTTCAATAGCAACGATAGATCCGATTCGCTGACATGTTTCCGCGCCCGTATCCCTACTCATCTCACCCCCTTCCACGAACAGCGAGTCGGCAGCCGTCTGGTTAGACTCTTTCCCGGGGGCATCAGCTTCAGAGAGAAGTCGGGAGTCTTGGTTATCAACCAGATCATCTTCGCCACCTGAATGTTCGAAAGGGGACCGACTGCTCGTACTCCCGACGGTAGTCATAGATTCACTATTTTCTTCATCGGTATCGTCCCAATCCTCCATTCCAGTCATTTCGCAATCGTCAGGGTCGCTTGAGGAGTCGGAAGGAGCCCCCGATACACCAATCGCCAGCTCAGGCGTGGCTGTGAAATGAAGCGCATGGGCCACTGTAAGGCAGTAGGTTTGGCCCTTGTAAGTAAACATGGGACCGCATGTTCCTAAGCCTCTATGGTCGCCAGATGGTGTGTGAAATCCAATCTTCGTTGGCTGCGTCGAGGAGAGAGACCCAGTTGTACAAGGTATTAGTAATGGTGACAAGAATTGGTTGTCATTGGCAATCCGAATCCCCCCATCTGGTTCCGAGGAATCCTTCGAGTCAGATACAGGGTCGTGCATATCGGTACGCCCTTGTCCAAGTTGCTGCAGGTCTTCGAACTCCGCCGCTACCGAGCAATGGCCGAGTTCAAAACCCGGGTGCTCGGTCATGAATTTTTGCGACTTGATGAGTTTAAACTTGCGACGTTGTTTGTCGCCCGACACCATCATTATGTAAGGCTTTGTTTTGGCAGGAGATTTGCCGACCGTGAACAAAGAATATCCGACAAACGAATATGACTCTGGCAGGCATTGTTCCAGGCAGTGTTTGAGACGGGTATTTCTGAGCAAGAAGTCCTCTGTAGGCTCCAGTCAACGACGCCGCGTACGGCCAGGGATCAGTGCTTGCTCTCGTAAATATCTGCATCCCTATATTATACGGAGTACCATCGCAACCTATAGCTATAAGTTGCGTGCAAAGGAAAAAATGAGTCTTAGCCAGATAACATATGATACACTCAGAGATTGACGGCAGCCAAGTCAGCCTGAGAGCCTTGCATTGCACCACGCAACACCGTTTCCTTTATACACATCCCTCACCCTAGAAGCCTCCCTTGCCTCTCAGTTAAATCTACCTTGATTGGTCTGCGCCACCGAAGACAGTTAGTGATTAACGCTTTGAATATATGTAGGTAGTCGGCCATACCAATTGCTTTTCTTGCCCACCCCCCAACGCCCACTGATGTATCACAGAGAAAATATATGCCTGTCTTATGATTTTTACAATTCAGTGAGAGTAGCTTTTATATGTGCTTATGATAGCATCATCAGACGCATCATCGCAACCATGTGCCGACCCCTTTGTGCCGTAGCAGAAAATATAGTTGTGCCGAGCCCCTTTCTTGAACAGGTCAGATTTTGTGGACGGTTGTGGCTCCTTGAATTAGGCTATGGCTGCCTGGGACAAGATGTCTTTGTACCACAGCCTTCCCTACTATAATTGACCCCAACTCTCTGTCATAAATACAACACCAACCTTAGTACAGATCTATTAGTCTTGACCAGTAATTATAACACGCCACAGATCCAATACTAAGTAGGAATAGCAAGCACACAGTAAACTCCACAATACAATATACTCTTAATTACATATCCTATTTAATAGTAAATAACACTACAACAAAGCCGCTATATAACCCTGAGGTTATGAATTATATTGTGAATTTTATGTTCTTTCGTTTGCAGTTGCGATCTGATGCTGGGTATTGAAGAAAAGTAACATCAGCAAATATGTGCACATGACTATTACGGATATTTTGTTACATATCAACTCCAGCAACCTTACTCTTCAACTTATACTTACGCAAGTGAGACCACTAGATGACACCAAGATCGATAAAACGGAACGAAAGCCAGAAATTAAATAATAGTGAATCATTCAAGGCCCCCTTGACTCTATAAAGCCCTTGTTGCAACAACCTCTAGCTACACATACTTGAAACTACATAATAAGTAGTTTCCGCAGATAGTCCCGAGCGGCCTACGATGAGCTACAGAGACCTTCACGTAAAAACAAATATCCAGGATCAAGAATTACGTCAGTTATCGGGTTCCTGATAGTTATGTTGCCTTTTCAGGGGTTTGAAGTTGGCTAATGACGTTGACTGGGGGCTATTTAGTTGCAAGCAGGTAATTTAATGAGACATCTAGGCGATATCGTAACGAAGGGGTTTAATTATTTAACAACTGGTTTAATTGAGAGTTGATGAATTTGCCTCTTCATTCGGTTTATGAGCAACGAGTAACCATCTCTGAGATATATAATATCTCTATTTGGAAATTTACTAAAGAGATGTATATAGCCCTTGTCTAGAACTCATAGATATGTGGAAGAGATTCGATCGTTTGCAGCTTATCCTAAGGTCAGAGTAGATTGTAATTAGTACT
This sequence comes from Xylaria telfairii, assembly GCA_022495065.1. NCBI lineage: Eukaryota > Fungi > Ascomycota > Sordariomycetes > Xylariales > Xylariaceae > Xylaria > Xylaria telfairii. The sequence continues at coordinate 321,190 of MU383849.1, forward strand.
AGAGATCCTTTGCCCATGATCCGAAGAACCTATTCAACTGTGACATAGTGTAATTATACAAACAACATATTGAACAATAATTATATTATAGATAACAAGTATAGTGTTTGTAGTGTCCAGCTACTAGTTGTATTTCAGAGGCATATCTCTATCGTCTAAGCTCGTTCCTATTCAACATTATACTATTGATTAGTCGACACTATGAGAACGGGTTCGCTTATGTACATTACTCGACAACAGCTTCAGCCGAAAGATTACAAGGACGTGTCTTAAGTAGTACTCTATAGACCGGTTTACTACTACTTTGGGGATGCGACCACCCTCTTTAATCACCTTTAGGGGAATCTTCCGTGGTAACTGGCTGAGATCTCGGGAGTTGAACTCGTGTCAAGTAGCATCACTAGTTCAGATGTAGTAGCTCAGCACGTGTGCGAGTAGAGACCCCAGGTTAACCAAGGTTAGCATCAACATTGCAGGTGACTAATCGATAACTCATAAGTAAACTCCACGCGCTACGAACCCTTTGTCTCTGATGTGAGGATCACTCCAAAAAATTAAAAACCCTCTCGCCTAGAGAGTATGACTCAATGCGCACAAATAGTATTTCCATCGCCACTGGTAAACTGGACAGCAAGGTCACGACTGAAACCAAACCTCCAAAGCTAGTGACTCATAGGATAGGTTTGACGCTCTTGCGGTGGCAACGATATAATCTCTCTACTGTTTAGGTACTCTGTGGCATTGACTCAGCCTTGGTCATGATACCCTTGGGGTCAACACTGAGTTGTCGATTCGGCTAATATCTTGACTAGCTCGGCTCTCTTTGGAAACTATAAGAGTCATATCCCTTTAATGTGTGATGATGACGATAATGATTATGAATTATAAGTTGAATCCTCACCTGTCGAACAAGTGGACAGCGTGATATCTAAAATCCCAGGATACTTAGGCTACGAGAGCATTCGTAAGTCTTTTAGGCTAGTTGTAGACTATTTTGTACTCTGTACGGGTTTACCCCATGTGTTCCTTCGCTTGCGGCACAGGGATGCTCGCAGCTGGGTAGGGTAAGATATATCACCCAGTTGAGTAGAACGCCGGGTATGCACTGTAAGTAGGCAGCGAGGTTTATGATGGCGAGAGTCATACAGTCATAGAACTAACGTCGCGAAGGAATAATTTGTCCGACGTTTCTCAACCGTCAATAGCCGGGCCTCGGCGTGCTGTAGTCATGCCGCCTCGTGATACGCTCTAGTTTTCCGAAAGGCCCGACACGGGCGGCAAAAGGGATGGCATGATAGACATCGTGACTTGATATCTTTTCAAGCAAAAGAAAAACTCAAAAGCCAAGCGTTGTTGGGTAGCCTTCGCTGAGCGATGAGAGTAGGTGGTCTACAGGAGGGCGCTGTTCACGTGCCGTGGTGGCTCCGCCACCTCCACCGCCGCGATCCGGGGATCCTGGCGAAACGCCTCAAACACGCTCACTCGTATCCGTCGACCTAGCCATGACGTAACATCAACTAGGCGATGTCGCGAAGTAAGCTATGAAGGTTAAGCGCCGAAGCTCCGATTCCATTCACTGGCGTTCACACTTCATGGCTGAGAGCGTGAGATAGCCCCCCGGCTGCAAGGGGGCGTAAGGCGGGAGCCCCCTCCGCTTGGTCCTACCAAAAGTCCTGATAAGAAGACTGACGACCCAGAATCCAATTAACGCCCGGCCTTCATACTTTGTCGCGCCTCTGTATTACTGTTGGGGGTTAGGAATCTCCAGGCAGGCTACCGGTAGCTGCAGCCGAGCAGGGCGGCTGACTCTCCTCCCTTGGCCTGCCTAAAGGCTGAAAGGTTCATCTTCGCCTTGTGATGAGCCCTTGATTCGAAAATGGACCACACTAGAATCGAGATGGGAGGCGATAGTACTTTTAGAAACAAGGAACATCGTACGGCATGCCGGGCTAAGCTTGGGTCTGGCGTCCGTGGCTCGGCGATGTGTCGTCACGTTGCAAAAAGCTGCCTATCTAACTCTACGTGCAGTTCCCCGGGGCTATCGAGGGACGAGAACAGCCCACTTGGCCGTGAACCATGGAACCTCAGATTATATTCACACTCTGTAACTAGTAAATGCCACGTGCTTGCTGGTCCTCATGGAGAAATACCGCTGAGTGGGTGCGGTTCATGTCTTAAAACGTTGCTGCCTGGTCTGCCAACCTCTCTATCTACTATAAGTAAATATCAAGTCGGCTTTAAGGTTGGGGGCGTGCAACGTGCAACACAAAACTTAAAACACCAGCTATTTTATATACCTAAGGAGTACGAAGTAGTACGAGGCAGTAACATTGGCGAAGGGAAAATTAAAACAAAATAAATACATTTTGTGCACGATCTACTTGCAGTTTCTTGTTACGAGAAGGCAGGGGTGTCTCGATATGAATATTGCGACACCAGCTGATAGGTTGCCGTGTGTCTTATTCTTGAACTTTATTTGCACGTTTAGAGAGAGACCTTGACGGCCATTTCTCTGCTGTGTGCTTGGGGGCCTCCGGCGAAATATAAGCAACGGCAGTGTGATGATATAGAGTTGCAAAGAGCCGAACTAGGTGGCCTGGTGCGGGGTCCATTTCCTGCGATCGATATCTTACATGACTTCGGGACATGAAAAACCGACACGGGCATGTGTGTGCATCGCCAATCACGTCGAAGATGATCACGGTCGCTTATGGGATGGTCGCATACACGCTAGCATACCTTCTAGGTTAGGTAGGTATGTAAGTAATTGTGCAGCACCCCCGATAGGATTTGGGGGAGGATTTGGAGTGAGCAGTTCGTTCACTCTTCACGGTCGGGCCGTAGAACACTTCTAGAACAAAGGCTCTGCATATTGAGACCCTCCCATTCTACGGCAGACTCGGTGAACACCGAACTCGTCAATTCTTCGTGTAGGATTTGATACACGCATCGTATGGTGTGATGCGTGGGGAGTCTGCGCATCTGTGATATCATGACTCAAATAGATCCACGCCTGTCTCTGCCCTCATCTGCTGGCGCATGCGCTCCCCGGCATTCCGTACGTACCTAGGTAGGTAGTTGGACAGTTTGTTCACTGTTTTCGGGTAAGGGCATACGGCTCATAAAGAGGGGGCAAAGGGGCGAAGAGGCGAAATATCCGGATTTGTGTGAAGCAAAAATATGCAGGCACGCGCATTGAGTTCTGGGCAACAGTTGGTACCTAATACGATACTTTTGCAGTTGCATAGTCTTCGAACTTACATACTCCGTAGTCGTAAATCGTCAGGATCCAGACCATGGCTATACCTCGGTATAGGCATCTCTCTGTTTACAAACGACAATCGGTAGCTTACTAAGATTAGAGAGCGAAATCTGCGTCAGGCTATCCCATCCCCGTCTATCGCCGCGGTTGTTTGCTTATTGTAATTTACAGTCCAGAGTCTACCTGCCGGGTAACACGTAGTTGCTTGGTAATGGAGACGGTTTGATTCGGCCTTTTTCAGCCAACTAGCTCTCTTCCAGGGTTGGGCATGACGCAGCGGGAGCCTGGCGGCGCCCTCAAATGCCCCGGGAACAGCACTAGCCGACCGTCTCTTACCTAAGGTTAGCAGCGAGCCGCCTCCTTCGGATTTGAGATGAATGGCGATTGTGGGTTTAGAGGCTACCCAGTTGGTAACTTTGAGACAATACCGAGGGTCACGGGATCTCGCCCAGGTATGATTGACAGGGCGCTCCGTTCTGCGACGCGCAATTTCAGGTACCGCATGATGGCAGTGCTCGCTATTCACCCCGCAAAACACGAACAAGTGGGCTGAGTCCGCGTCGTGGTTAGATGGTTATTACGGAACAAGCGCGCGGTCGCGGCGAGGGCGAATGTGGCCCTCCCGCATCCAAGTAACTGTCTGTCACCAGCGAAACATTCGACATTGCGTAGGTAGTTTGTGTCCAGAGACAAGGCCGGATTCGTCCGTCCTGAGTCCATGATTCAGAATTGCTTAGAGGAAGTCCTATAACAGCAACGGAGTATAGTATAGATGTGGCATGGGCGTGGTTGTCTACACAATAGTCCACGCAACTGAATCCCTGGAATGGTACTTCGGTAGTCTGCAGAGCAGGTTTGATTGGCTGCCCCCAAGATGAATGTCTCGGGCTCGCCACCTTGCCAACACGCATCACGATATCGATGGGCAGCATCTCCCAAGATCATGCCAGCCTTTGGTCTATCATCAGGCGTGTTAGTTGTCGCAGAGTCCCATCTCTACATCAACCTAAGTCGCTTAGTGTAGAACTAGTTGACGTGAGAAGCGACGATAGGCTACACACTACTAACAACGGCGGACACACGATTGTCATTTGGCCATTATTACTCATGCTGAGGTGACCGTGACATTCTCATTGGCCGAGGAGCCAAGTCGTTGAATACAGTAAAGCGTTCAGGTGTTGCCTTGGCGGTATGTAATTTAGTATGTACCTGCCGGGCTGGCATATGTTATCCCAGTTCCCCGACCGCTTGTTGAAGGCACAGTAGGATGTCCCTGCAATGATTAAGCAAAATGGCTTGCAACACGTAAAGATGGTGGCTTTTCTTGTAAATGTGTTTCAAGGTGTGGAGATGTCCCTCCTTCATGCCGACGCAAGTCGTAGTCAATACGGAATAGATTCCTACGATCTGCTGTTCGCATAACTTCTTAGGCTATTCTAGAATCTAACTATTTTTCACAAGACGGTCAATCTGCCGTCTTTAGCGTGAGTTTGGAATGCAGATTCGTCTCCTAGTTCGTGCAGTGGTCCTGGGAAGCCCCTCTTGCATCGGATGACCGGGAGAATGCGGAGTGGTTGGATGCGTGGCACGCCCAGTTGACGGACGTGAATTTGGGCCAAGGTGAGTACAGGACAGATTGAGATGCACGGAGTAAATAGTAAATGGAGACACTGCAAGTCGCCGTCTCCCTACGATGCTACCCCCTATGAGAAATTTTCCTTCGCTTTTTCCTCCCCAGCCGACCTTCTATTGACGTGCCTCAAACTTTAGATCGTCACCAAGCGCTTATTTGCTTGCTGAGCGGCGAATTTTGGGTAACGAAGTTGGTTGTGACACTAGTAATCTAGGCCTAGCCTTTCGTAAGCGATGGCCACCCCCGTGGAACCCCTAACTGTGTGACACCACGCATGGGCGAGGCGTGAAAGGAAGATCATTTACACTTGTAAGCACTGGGCGTCATAATGAATATACTGTACTCAAGTGAGCATAAACGAATGCCACTCCGATCTCGCGTCATTTCTCGATAAGCAGAAAGTGAGGTAGTTTGACGTATGAGTGAATTGGCCTGTAGGATCATTGATGGTTAGATAAGTCGTAGTATGGGATGTGGATGGGACGACAGCCAGCTGAGCTGGAAAGTTGAGTCATCGCGACGACTTGGGCTGCAACCAAGACGCCGAGTCAGCCACCCCATTGGCTGTGGCGACGATAGTCGCGGAAGAGGCTAAACAGGTTGCGGACAAGAGATTTTGAATCCTATGATACGCCGTGACTCGCCGTCGCGGGTGGTCGTCATCTGGGTCTCTTTAGCTTCGTCCACCTTCTCTCGCCCATCTGATGTGGCTTGGTTGGATTCGCAGGGCCGCTCTGCTTCGGGTGTTTTTGCATTGTTGATGAATCACGATAGACAACCATGTATGCCTTACGATAACTGCCAATATCGCCGTGCTAGTTAGAACACACCCGTTGCCTGGGAGCATTATAAACCACGCGCAGAGCGGTGTGTTACACTGCTTTATGGAATGGACGGGGGGCTGGGTAGAACTCCAAACATAACCTAGGTATGTAGTCGCTCTTTTAGCCTCCGTAGATTGGCTGTGATACATTTCTACATATGGGGAGAAGGTGGCTTCGAAAGCCTCAGAAGCCTGCGTCTGCATCCTCGACAAAACACGAGTTCTGGCAACTAGCATGGATTGTAAAGATTAGGATTATTGTGCATCATTAATATGGTATTGCCAATGCTTAGTTGCGTCCTATAAAATATCTTCGTAGCTACAGTGGTGGCACCTATTTGGCATTATAGCTGTGGGGATTCGGGAGCTGGCAGTATCCTCTATACTAAGACTACTCGTGGGAGTGAGTCACGACTGTCAACGACCCAAGAGCTATAGTATCTCGGGCGATGTTTCTGAGATAAGAATCGATCCCAACTATCGAGTTAGCAAGGCTTGTATGCTGATGTTAAATGGACAGTAGATGGCGTTTCCCCTTCTCCGATGAACGGACAAGTCGGCTAGGCAGTACCGCCACGATAGTATCCCACCTCAACAGAGTACAGCCTTCTCGAGAGTACCGATTAGTGCCTAGTGAGGTAGACAACAAGGCGAAGTGGGAGACCAAATATAGAAATGACCGGTTTTGGTTCTTCGGTAGAAGAATGCGACAAGGCTAGGGATTACGCATGGTTGTAATGATGCAAGTCTAAATTGTAAGAGCTGCTGCTACATACAGTAGGATAGTACTCCTCGCTGTGTTTCAATCCCCTAGTTCGAAACATTGATGGGATGGGAAACGCATCAAGGCTCCCTGAATGGTGTCAAGTGTGGTGTCAAGTATGGTAGCAATACGGACCTCCCGACACAGCGCATCCATCCTGAGCAGTCACAGACAACGGTAGCATCAAAGCTGCACTAGTCCGATAGTATAATTCTGATCCTTTACCGCCTGGATAGTTTCCAGAATGGATTAATGCAACTGTTATCTATCTACTAGGTAACTTTGGTACAGTAGACGTGCTGCTTGCAAGCGACCTGCTCCCACTTCTCGAATGAAGATGCACCTATCCAGACAGAATCGATTGTCAACCAATGGCAGGTAAATGCAGTACTGTACTGCAATCTCTCTTGCTTTGACAATCAGAGATGCACGTGGCTAGCGACAGCAGCGGATTGATGTTGAAAGAAAGGGGGCTTCCGCTGCTCTTCATTGTTCTGCCTCTCGTGGTTTGGTTCGGTTGGGTTATGCACGCAACACACCCAGTCCAGAAGAGGCGAGGTCCTATCCTATCCTGTCCCATCCCCATCCCAGATCAGAGGTGTACTCTGTATGTGGATGGAGTCTTGGGAATATGTAATAAAGACGTGATATCTTGAGGAAAGACGGGAGCTGCGAAGGCGAGGAGTCACAATAATCAAATTTCCATAGTTGCAGTGGCTGGGGGCTGCTGCCCAGTGTCGCAATCTGCAGCCACACTAAGCCGTTTACAGTCGGTGGCCAGGGTTGCGACTAGCAAAAGATCGAAGCACACTGGAGCTGTGGTGATCCGCCAGTCTGCAGGTGTGGTGGGGTAGGTTAGACCTTAGACCAATGAACACGACACATTATATAACGCTACCTGTTATGGTGATATAGCCAGCGCAAACTGCCACACCTCCGTGGGGATAGAATCGCCCTTCCCATCTCCTTTGTGGTGCGCTTTGGCCAATGACAGCCACGACGGCTCTACACACACGCCTTCTCTTATCCAATCTCGTCCCCCTCCCATGCTCATTTCGGGCTGCGGTGGAGCAGCCGGCATGCAGTTCTTGGAAGAGAATCAAAGATGACTGGCTCAAGCGTTACAGGCGCTGGAGACACATACAGCGCACATTACAGATGCTAGTATACATCTGTCATGTTGATGTACCATGCCTGGTCGTCCTGGTAGCTAGTATAGGTACACTACCACCTAGGTCGACTCACACAGAGATGGGTACACACCAATTCCCATGTAGGTAAATCAACCCTCTCCTGACCGTCTATCTTGGGGTCCGCAGTGCAGCCCGAAGTCTCAGGTATTCAAAACTCGTCTGTCCCCGAGCAGCAGCCGAGTCCCCTGTTTTCTCTCTCTTCATCGAACAAAGCCGGCGCAATGTTCGATTATAACATCAAGATCTGAGAAAGAGGCGACTTTTAGAAGTCTGCTCGAGTGCAACCTGTGTACCTGAGCACTCTTTTAGCCCCCCGTATCTCGTACCTTATCCCTTATCCCTCCGTTTCGCACCAGCACCGCGTCTCCCTTTGTCTGTGTCCGCAGTGGCATTCACTTGTACTCTTGCGCCCCAACAAAGGACTCGCTCAACACGCCGTGAAACAACTCATCTCGTCATCGCTTCTCAAACTGCATTCCCCCTCTCCGATGATAACGTCTCTCTAACCTAGACATATCCATAACCATAACCATATCCATATCCAAAACCATATATTCATATTCAGATCCATATCCACATCCATATACTCAACAACACGATCCTTGGAGATAACAACCGAAAAGCAACCTGCAAACCGCATAACCTAAAGAAAGGGCTGCAGACTAGCAAACGGGAAAACCCAGGACCTGACGCATTCATGATTCCATAATTTCTGTCGTCTTCTTTTTTCTATATTTTCATTAGGAATGACACACTCTCCTCTCAATTCTTTATTTGCATTGCTCACTTGCCACCGGCGTTGAAACGGGAGGATTCCATCCATCGATTCACCTTCTAGGCTTCCACCGCCGTCACGGCCTTGATCTGGCTCCTTGGTCTGCTTTGTTGTGCCACTTGGAGTCATCTTCCCATCGGTACCTAGCCCCTTCTAGGCCTCTCCTCTCTTAATTAGCCACCCAGCCCACCCACGGCACCCGTTTCGAGGGCCCCCCTGTCTGGCGCCATCTCAGGCTTCAGCACGGCAGCGCTAGGACCACCTGTACCACCTGTACCACCACTACCACCACTAGGTACCGCCGCTGGACACCACCCGCGCTGCGGTAATCCCCCCCACAAGCACAAGCCTTCGCCACCTAATCACGAGGGAAAGAGTCATCGCGCAGGCGTGCCCAGCGCCCAAAGGCTGCCACCAGCGCTAAGTCCTCAGTGAGACCACTGTCAGTCAACCTCCTGGCCACCCTGCCACGTCCGTGTCCGTCTTCGGTTGCCCCTTTGCCTCCAGCGCGCGCCGACTCATCCCACCCCGGGACCAGTTAAGTCATACCGCCCGTTGGTTACCTGTTGTTCATAATTCGCCTTCAGCCTCGAGTGTTATTTTAAAACACGCGCCAATCCCACCTCTTCACCCGCATGTGTACTTCATCGGTCGAAAGTGGTTGCAGCCCGTACCTTGCATAACCCGACTCCGACTTACACCACGACCGTCTGTATCTAACGAGACACATCTTACTTACATCACAACGCATTTCAGCCCGGCACTTGCCACCACTCCCACCACCACCGACCACCACCGCCGGCATCTCGACCTTTTGTGACACTTTCAAGGTAGCGTAGCAGCCCGCTCGATGGCTATCTAGCTACTGCACCTGCCGTCACATAACCACTTGTTTCCCCGACCGAAACAACAACCACACAATGCTTGCGATATCCCTGCTCTCCACTCCAGTCGTCCGTCCTGCCTTGTCTTCTGGCCTGATCGTCCGTGAAACCCTCGTGTTAGACTTGATCGTCTAACCGCAACCTTCTTTCGAATCTTTGAAGCTCAACAGCGGTGCATTTATTTATGTCACTGTTGTGAGGACGCTACTTTGACGATAGATTTTCACGCTTCTACCACGTAACGATCTAATTGGCTGACACTGTTCGACGGGCGACTGGAGGCTTACTCATTTGTCTTCGACGACCTGTTCCCTATTATTCTCAAAATGATGTTCAGTGAATCTGATTCGCTGAACTACACCGCCGGATCATTCGAAGATGGCCCATACGAACCTTCCCTAGCTTCGTCTGCCTCATCCTCCTCGACTTCTATATTCTCTGAGCTATCATCCCAAGCCTCGGATAACACCTCGATTTCCGCCTCTTCAGACTCTTCACAGCAATGTGACCCTTGTTATTTTTCCCAATCAGCCAACTTCTGCCGGGTTGATTCTGTTTGTGGCTCGTCGCCAAAACCCGAGATTGTTCAGGTCCTTCGGAAGAACCCCCGACGGACTTACAACAGTAGCACATCTAGAAATGGCCCCCCTGCTCTTGCGCGCCAAAGCGATCGCAAGGTCAACTTTGTCGATAACCTCGTCGGTAAGCTTCAGAACGATTAACCTACACCCCGTTGCACGCGCTCAACATATCCAGATTCGTCGACACAAATAGTTGAGGCCATATGGCCTCTCTCCTCTGTCTTTCACCGACAAGAAATGGGCCACAAGGCTGTACTGCCGCTACGCACTTTTATCCAAGAGACACTGCGTCGCTCTCGCACGAGCTACTCTACTTTACAAGTCGCCTTGTACTACTTGATTCTCATCAAGCCACATGTGCCCAGCCATGACTTTACTATGGAGCAGCCCGACGATCTCCACGCAGTCCGAGCGCTCCAGTGCGGTCGTCGCATGTTTCTAGCTGCCTTGATCCTGGCGTCTAAGTACCTTCAAGACCGTAATTACTCCGCCCGGGCTTGGAGCAAGATTTCTGGGCTTGCGACTCAGGAGATCAATCAGAACGAAATGGCTTTTTTGAGCGCAGTGAGTTGGAAGCTCCACATAACGGATGCTGTGTTCAAGCGTTGGACCGAGATTATACTGAAACACAGACACTCTCAACCTCCGTCTTCAGGTTCTGCATGCGTTCAAATGTCTGAACAGCAAAACCTGGACTGGAAAAATCTCGTCCTACAGCTTGACCCTGACTTGGAGAATATTGAGGATTTAATGCACGTCAGTCCCTCTCCACGGAGAGTTTTGGCCGTCCTTCCCAGTTCAACTTCTACCCCTTCTCCTTCCCCTCTACCGTCTCGAGTTGGATCTTACCCATTAATTGAGTCTCCGGCTTCACCTCGCACTCCCAAGGGGGTTGCTACCCTGACGATAATGGAGCCTGCGCCTGCCACTATACATACACCTGGACGTCTTGCCCCTTGTCTTGGCTTGCTGCCTACGCCGCGCCTGACACCTCAATCGACTGCCTCTTGCACTCCCGCCGTGGCCACTGCCACTTCCATACTCGGTGGGAGGTGCTCTATGAGTTTCGCTATGGCTCAAGCTGCACAGGTGTCTGCCTCTCAAAGTCTGGACATGTGGCCATGCTCAATCAATACGTCGCCTCGTAGTCACATGTTAACACGTCGCCCATCCCTTGCCAGTTCTATCTCCACGGCATCTTCACCAGAATCAATGATTTCGGATACGTCACGTACATCACGCTCATCCTCCATCTCGTCAGCTTCGTCGCTGGCCAGCGCGCCGTCTGTCAAACTTGATATTCAGGCGCGATGCCGGAATGCGAAGCTATACGGTGAGAGGTACAGCATGAAACCGGCCATTGCTTCGGTGCCAGAAGATTATGAAGAAAACTGCATCGCGTCTTCGCCTGAATCCTACACCGGCACGGTGGGCAAGGATTTGTACCAGATGTCGTTAAAAACGCCATTGGCAAGCCGAGACTGTGATATGGAAGACGCTGCAGATGCGGCACGTGCATTGCAAGAATTACATAACTACCACCATTCGAATACCCAAGTCAGTTCGGCACCGCGGCTTTGCTTGAAGCGGAACCGGCGGGTATCGACCGACGAATCTCTTCAAGAGAACGTCCGCGAGATGCTGAGTGGACAGTATAATTCGTATAATGAAAATAAATGGCAGGACGGGACAGTAGAGCGTCGATCAGTAGCTGATCTAGACGTCCGTCAAACGCCCGTCCTTGACTTTCGCGGTGGATGCAGGAAGCGGCTTTGCTGCTCGGCCCAGAATACTATTCATCCATACGTTATCCCCGCAATCCACCCTGCTGTTGGGGGTCCCGGTGCTCCTGGCATGTGGGAAGGTATCTTGAATTAGAGGTATCGCAAAACTGCAGCCAATTCGAGACCTAGAACATACCGAATCCTTGTGATAATATTCAATTGTTTCCTTTGTCTTTGGGGAATTGCATTGAAATCGGACTCTTGATACCATCCTTTAAAGCTTACTTAGTTTATAGACAACCTGAAAGGCAGGTTCAGGAGGTACTCGAAAAAGCGCGTTGCCGATCTCCATGCATTTTCGGGACTGCGGCATTACGGGAGGGTTTGCCAGGAAGGCTAGTTGTTGTTTGTACGATTCATTGGGGGCCATGCCTGGCTTAGTTTGGCGTAGGGGTAATTATTCGTGCGACAGGGAGTGCAGAGAACGTTGCAGGCAAGTAACACACAAGCATCACTACCAGTACCTCTCCATGAACAGGTATTTTGGCGACTGGAAAGCTTGTGGCCAAATTGCATCAACATGGAGTTTGTGGTATTCGTTTCCCGGTTGGTCTCCCAACAAGATTCAACAGTCTTACCGACCGATCGATATTGACACCGTCGAAATACGGTTGGCATTTCTCTTAAGTCGGTAGCTGCACAAGCACAAAGTTGAGTGGAAATGATGAGGATCTAGTCTACAAGTTTTTGCATACCGAAAAGCTGCTAGCAAAGAACTAAAACGCTTTAGATGAATCTCTGAAAAAGATTCAAAAACAACCTTGAAGATAGCTTCCAAAATCTGAAACCCGCTTTGAGCAGGACGATTATTACCGCGTCTGCTTCGTACAGGAAACAAGCCTATCATGATATTCGTTTCCCGTGTCTCTCGGGGTTTGCTGCGAAGCGTGGTTGATGCCCTTGAAAATTCAAGTGGATAATCGAACGTTTGCGATTACCAAACAGTTGGCTGATGAACGTGCAAGTTGCCCAACGCACCGACCAGGGCTTTGCTCCTGCGTGAGTTTGCGAATTTGTGATTTGCTGACCTGAGATCAGGCGGGATGATACTACGCGGCCATGCTATCGACCGGCGGGTGAGTCATTGGTGAGAAGTCTTGAAATTGAGTCCTATCCAATCATGATCAAGGAACGATAACCGCTTATCCACACCCGATACGTCTAATTGCCGTCTCCAGGCAACATCCGAGCTGGGTAGTGCCAAGAAGGAGAACTTCCTCAGCTGTCTCAAGGGCATCGTGACCAGGGCCTGGGAGCAAACCTCCACACCACCCATAATGCTTTATGCGCGTGAATGTTCATGTTCACTGAAGGTGGGTAGCTGTGATTAAGTCCGAAGTGCACATGCTGAGTATGCTTGGATAACAACATGCTAGTCTACAGCGTGAATTCCAGCCGGGCCTTCTATGCGTTAATGATGCTGTTATTCACGATAGTTACACGAAGATGTGAGTTTTCACAATACTCTCCCTACCTTGCCTTACCTTACCTTGCACTATCCCTTCATGGCTACTCTAGTACTCCTTCGTTCCGTTTTACATGCATCCCCGCATCGTTGGATCGCATGGAGTCCGTTCGATGCATCTATCTATGACCACACTCCAACAGGTTTTCACCCAACCCTACCTACGCTTCCTTCGCGCTTGTTTCGCCAAACCAAATTATGTGTGTGGTCAGGACCCGTGGTACTGGACCAGCAGCGGTAGGAGAGCCGAGTGCATGATTCATACGAAATTTTTTTCATTTGCCACCACCGCAGTAGTGTGTACTTGTTCCTCTGAACTAGTCCTTTCGGCGTCCGGTGCGAGTGGTCAACGCCTGGCCCCCCTGGAGTGCCTGTTTCATTCCAAGTAGGCGTTGGTGATAGGTGGGTAGGCAGCGTTAGGTCAGGTCCTGCGCCCAGATGCACGCAGATGGATAGGTTGAAGAGCGGCATATATGTGCAGGTCATGCACACATAGACTCACCATGTAGCTCTCTCCTCTCCTTCGTGGTAGGTTAGTTAATCTCGCATTTCGAAAACTACTTATGATTCGTCTAATTCCTTCTCTCTATGAAGAGCAAGCAGAGTTGCTTGTTTCTTGTAACATTAGGTGTTCTAGATACAGAATCAACACCGTATGCCCAGAGGTTGTTCTTTCTTCCGTTGTAACTCTGACCAACTCCTTATGCTACATGCAAGCGTTATTGGGAGACAAGAACTCGATGCTACGTTGTCTTTCGCAAGTATACCTAAACGCCAGCACGCCAATCTTATACCATGAGTTGTTGGGAATCAACAGTACTCATTGAGGCAGTCTATGCATATATTACGCATATTCGTCACTTTTCCCTCTTGGACCTTGGCAACCTCGTCCAATACTTGCTCTATTCGTCTCTTAAACGCCATAGGATTCGAACAAGGTGTTATCTCTGCAACCCTAGAGCCATTTCGATATGCCCTCACATATCTTAACCCCCCGAATGTCAGTTCTGGGGGGGCTAGTACTCTAGAATACAGGTTGTAGTGTTGATAAACTATACCAGTTGATATGGTTGCTCTCGTCTGCCTTGCTATTGATCAGATGAGCCATACTTCCAAATCTCATAGAAATATAAACAAATTTGCAACCCATGCACTAGGAGAGTATAACCTTTCTCATACACGGCTGATCACTATTCTTCAACGTTGACCGAAGCAAACATTAGGGACACCCACTAGCTTGACTAACCTGACCTATGTATCGCGAGGTATTCTCAATTTGTGAGTTAAGGTATCAATCCTAAATCACTTAATTATCGAATGCTCAAATTCTATCACCAGCTCCTGCTGACGAACCCTACCTAGATTTCACTCTATAAGTGGTAACCTACTTCTGCTCTGGATAGGTACCCTTAACCGCAAAGAGAGATGACTCAACCCACCACGTCCAGCCTTCGAGCGCCTCGGCAACGTTATTACAATTCTTCCCGCACCGAGCCCTCCGTCGCGGTGCAAACCTGCCCCGTAATGTCGACCCAGCAGAAGTTAGTCGATCGTGTGGCCAAGGTCGCGTCCAAAAGGAGGTGATGAACTATCCTCCTAAGTTAAACTCAACTAAAGGAACGGGCCTCCGCAGTACGAAGAAGCGATACTCGGCGCGACCCATCTTTCATCCCAGGTTTACACCCACCTTGAACAGAAACCGCCAACTTCCCGTCGGTCACAAGACACATACAGACAAAGAGACTTTCGTATCCAGTCCGACCATCTCCACGAAGGTAGGTGTCTCAGAAGATGCTCGTTGCACCAACAAGAGTCTATTGCCTACCTCACGTACAGGGTTAGTCCACGAAACAGTATTCGGGGTGGGAGCGAACTATACATGCCATCATGCATGAGGCCAAGAAGAAGAAAAACCATACAATCTAGGTTTAAGCTATGATGCGGCGCGAATCGCGCATCATATGTATCTATACATAAGATATATATATACTATTACTCCAACACCACCTCTAACAAATAACAGTTTCGGGAGCTGCATCAACGCAACTTAGACCACCGGCACGGTACGACCCAACCATCTCCCGCAGCATAAATCTTGAAAATGAAATGCCACGGAAGATACATACCTAACAGCACTGAAACAGATCTCCCATCGTCTATCTGACGAGCACACACGCAAGCAAATATAGGAAGAAAACGTCAAGTATATACATCTCTTTCCCCGACGTACGTTCTCGGGAGCATATGCGTATGTGGCACGACGACAACAACAAATATTGCCATGCTTCCTCCACCACTCCTGTATACAATACCCAACCTGAAAGTTCATCGCACCTCTTATTAAGTACAAATACATACGGAATTCCAGCCGCTTAGCGCTTCTCATATCGAACCATTCAACTGATTGATGATATTAACAGAGCTGGTTCACACCCCATCGGTGTCGTCCCCGATAAGGGATACCTGGGCCATTGAAGGTTGCCTGAGAGCAACTCTGCTGTGGATAATTTACAAATAGGCGATCGCCTCTCTAACTCTTTCTATTTGACGATTATAAAGCGATCGAAGTGGGTTGAATAAGGCCAACACTACTGATCTACTAGGTATATTCACTGTAATTTTCTACAAAACAGATCCTATATTTTGGACGTAACGAGGCTCAGATGAAACATATACAGAGCTAGAGAGAACAGAAGACTGATGAACACAACACATGAGCTTTTTTTCTTCGGCTAGCTACCTAGACTGTCATATTCGATTCCTGCTTAGTGGCCTCTTGACTTTCCTGCCAGATTTCCAGCCATGAGCCAGTATCGTATTGGCCTATACGTAGTTTGCATAACTACTAGAAGAAAATTAGAAACACAAAAAGATGTCGCCAGGTATTCTACATCGTGACGAGGTTCGCATGTCGACAGGTCCTTTTCCTGCTGCCATGAAAAGACGTAGAATAGTTCTCGAGAGCAAGCTCAAGAAGCTATCTCGACCATTTAGGCATCGACTCGAAACCTAGAACTCCCTGAATTTACCAGGAAGGGTTTGCAGCAACAGATACACCCCAACCATTGCCATCACTACCACTGTTGGTAGGAGCCCATCCATTTTCATCATTGCCACCCTTGCCGTTGGCAATACCTGCATCACCGCCGCCGTTGGTAGGGCCCCATTCATTTCCATCATCGCCGTTGGCGGTACCTGCAGTACCTGTATCACCGTCAGCGCCCCAGGCGCCACCATCCTCACCCGGGTCTTCCTCGTCCGTATCATACTCGAATTTGAGCTTCGAGGTGTCTTCTGGCTTGTACTGCTCAAGAAAGTCGGGGATCTCCTGACCAGTCTCCATGAGGGTCATTGTCAAGAGCTTAGCCATGGGCTCATCTCGGTCGGTATAGAACGAGGTAGCCAGGCCATGGTGACCAATTCGTCCAGTACGACCTACCCTGGGTTAATCGGAGGACAAGTTCAATGGAATTCAGGGGGTAATTACCAATACGATGAACATATTCTTGGATGCCGCCATGGTCCATGGTTGGAAGATCGTAATTGATGACATGCATCACGTTGCGGACATCGATACCACGAGCAGTGACACCAGTCGTGACCAGCAGCGGAGTTTTTCCAGCTCGAAAGGCTCTCATTGCGTCCTCACGCTCTCGTTGAGTGCGGTCGGCATGCATGGACGTACATGGAAGATCCTTATTAAACAAGAAATCGTCAAGCTCATCAGCGGTTCTTTTGTTGTTGACGAAAATGACGGTTCTTGCTGGTTCCTTGGAGTAAATAAGATCGAGCAGGGCCTGTTTCTTCATGGACGGATCCGCGAATATAACATCCTGCTTGATGTTCTCATGAGTACTTCCGATGCGTCCGACTTTGACACGCACGTAGTTCTCGGCAAGATGAGTTTTGGCGAGCTGTCGGACTGCAGTAGGAAACGTGGCGGAGAAGAGCATATACTTCACATTGCCCTCCTCCTGTTCTATCGTTGGCGTTAGTTTAACTCTTAAAGTATGGGAATATTCTAACTTACCGCCGCCACCGAGGATCTTGTTGAATTCAATCTCCCAGTCGGCATGGAGCATCTCATCAGCCTCGTCAATGACCATATACTTGATTCTGCGAAAGGACAGAACAGAATCTCGTTCCAGGAAATCGATGAGACGTCCGGGCGATGCAATTAGGACATCACATCCTCGCTGGAGATTTGCGATCTGGTCCCGGATAGGACCTCCACCATAGATGACACAGGGGCGGAGCATCGTGCGATAACAAAACTTGCGAGCTTCGTTGAAAATCTGAATTGCCAACTCACGAGCAGGCACAACAATGACGACCAGCGGTTCAGCCATGATTCGAATACCAGCATCCGCATCAGTGGGACTCGGACGAGGTGCGGCCAGCTTCTTCGCTTTGCCCATGAGATGGTTGAGGATGGGGATGAGGTAAGCGGCTGTTTTGCCCGAACCTAGTTCAGATATCAGTCACTGTTGCGAGCCTATATGGCATACAAAAACAAACCCTATTACTTACCGGTCTGTGCAATCGCAAGCAAGTCATATCCCATCTTGATGGCCGGGATACAATATCGCTGGATCGGAGTTGGGGTTTTGTAGCCGCACAACTCAACATTTCGAAGCATGACTGGGTGCAAGCCAGCGCCCTTGAAAGAACTGATGGGCTGAATACGCTGAACGCCCTCTTGAATGACGTTGATTTTGTCGATCCTAGAAAAATTAGTAAAAGTAATGCGTATAAAACATCCCAGGCAGCAACGTACTTGCTGAAGTCTATGCCTTGGGGATCACGCAAGTTGGGGTCTCCGAAGAGTTGACTCTCGAGCTCGGGATGCTCGGGACCAAGGTCACCGGTTTCTCCATCCCACTCGTAGACTCTCGCATTTCCCTCCCACGAGACATTCTCGATGTTCTCGTCGTAGTTGTTCTGGGTTTTCTCGCCCCAGTTTTCAGTCGGTGCGTCGCGGTGCTCAGTTGCCGCACCTGAAGTTTGAGTACCGCCATTGCTCTGCGGCACCTGTGGCAGTGCAGCTTTCAGCTCATCGTTGTTGTCCCAGCCCGACATGATGAAATTCTCAGTCGTCGAGACCTACGAAGTTGCTGTGAGGGCTAGGGTTAGTGTCTAGCAGGAGAGCGGCGAGTTTGCATTTGATTGGAACAGTGGCGGTGTAACGTGTGGTGATAGAAGGATGGAATTGGCTTGAAAGTTATAGTAATGATAGAATTACGCAATAGCGTAGAACAAACGACGATAAGATATGCGGCTTGCTGTGGCACAGATGGCCCAGCTGTTGAGGCAAGTACCATGAATCATTAGGGGGATGGTTCGACTTACCTTGATAATGACCGTCAAATTGGAACTTGGGCTTGGCTGAAGACGACTAGATGCAGGAACGTGTTAGTATGGATGATGGCATGTGGATTGGAGAGTAGTGGTTAGAGAGAATAAGATGGCAAGGTAGCAAGAACGAAGTTGGCTGATCCGTGCATGTAGGCTCACAAGACTGTTGTGTGATGGATCAGTAGATCATGAGTAAGACGATGGTTGACAGCACAGCCTGCTATGTGCCAAGTCACTCGGTGTGGGAGGAGCAGTTGGTGTATGAGGGTGCAGGATATTTGGCATCGGATTTAGAGATTGTGAAGATGAAGGATGTAGTGCGGAATGTTTGGCAGTGGGTAGGGCCTCACCTTCAGCTGGGAGATGTCGACTGGGACACCTTGAAGGGTCTCTGGATAGAAGACCGACTTTGAGGGGAGAAGTGGGTGATCAGGATACGAAGGTGGAAGGGGAACTGGAGGAGAGGTGGAGGCAACTAGGAAGCAGTTGGGACAGGGAAGGAAGGCAGGAGTGATAGTAGACCATGTAGGCAAGAACCTAGAAGCCAGTACCTGGGTACAAGTCTTCTGCTGGTTTGGTTCGAAGTTGGGAAGGAACAAACAACAACTACCAGTGCACTAGCGGGAGCATGCAGTAGAGGGGAGCAACACCACTAAAAGTCTTGAGCTACAAATGGGGGGATCGTATAAACTTGGTAGGAATATAAGTACTCACTGGTAAAATATTGCAGGAAGTCCTCAGCATCAGCAGCACAATATATTATGTGTTGACCTGCGTAGGTTAGGCAAGGAGAAGGGAGGCGTTGAATAGATAGGAGGAAGGGTGGTAGGTGGGTTGATACCTACTTGGGTAGGTAAATGTGTACAGAAACAGGAAGGACTATGTATGAGGAAGTAGGCAGAAAAAAAGATGATGAGATACTTACAGTAGTGGCTCTTGAATACCGAAGCGCCTAAAGTGCGCAGGTGGGATAATGCTGGTCCCTAGGTGAGATTTGAGACTTTATATAGCCCTCGGAGCCCGGATATATTGTGAGGATGGAAGGAAGAGAGAGCATAGGGAATACCTAGTGAAAAGAATCTTGAATGCTACCTAGGTACTAGCATGTAGGCAAACTGGATACTGGGAGAGAGGTAGCTATAGACCAGGTGAGTCCCTCGGTAGACCTGACTTCCTTGGACTGTTAGCCCAGGAATCATCGGCGTTCATGAAGACACCAAGTTGAATGTACCTAAGTACGTGTTCGCGTTACCTACTGCTCGAAGGGGAAAGGTACGTAATGTTGACAATAGCAGTAGGTGCTTGAAAGAATAAACCTAGAACATCTTCAATAAGGCCAAAACATCCACAGTTTGTGTAGGTTGAAAGAGTGCTCTTCTACCAGTACAGGGGTTGATTAGTGTAAACGGAGTGTAGCAGTATACAGTATCTAGGAGCAAAGCAACATAGAGAGATCGGGAAAAGGTACGGTCTTGCTGCTGTTTAAGAGTTATAAGAGAGATAGCTCCCAGTTAGATATCTCTAATGGCCATGAATGGGAAGAATTCGTTAAATTTTTATACATACCAAACGTTCATATCCATTTACATGATATACCCTGCCCACATGCTTTCGTCATCGTCAACTCGTAAAGCGCGTTCGTAATCATCCATGCCATCTCTGAGTACTTGGTCAAGCACAGCAGCTGCTCGCCCGGCAGCGCCCCCTTCCTTCTTAGCCATCTCGACGCCGGCCTCAACAGCATCCATGAACCTTCTAGCGAATATCTCCTGTCTGTCCTCCCGATTGCGGTATATCTCGCTATCTTCGTCTCGAGGGGGTTTGAAGAGCCCTAGATATCCGAACGGGTCAGGTGTTCGGGGGACCGTGCTGACGCTGGTAATCCAGTCGTTGGAAGTCCAAGGATTCGAGGCCTCGGGCTTGAACCCGAGCTCCAAGAATTTGGCCAGCACCGTCATCTGCCGTGGGAACGAGTACCCAAACTTTTTGGACCCGAACGTAGTGCGCGGCGCCGAGGTCCAGCCGGCTTTCGTCGCAGCGGACGGCGTGGTCGCAATGCTCCATCCCAGCACTGACATGAAGTCCTTCAGGGGCTTGACCCAACAGCCAGGACTCGCGACCAGGTCTTCACCTGCAGCATCGAGTATCCACTCCATGTAGTTCAGCCCGTCATCCTTAATATCTTGCGATAAGTGTGTCATGGCGCCCCGGATATACAGCATGGCCTTCTGGAGGTGTGGCCTGACCTCGTCGACTGGGAGTTGTTGAAGCAGCTTCAGAAGTTGACTACGAACGGGCTTGGACGAATCCGGCATCAACGGTAAAACCTTCTGAAGGAGTGTGGACGTGCCCACAGGGTTTGTGGGTGGGTTGGTCGAAAGCTGTCCCGTTAGGTAGGACAGCGCATCTCGACGTTGTGTGTCGGTTCGAGAGCTCGTCAGGGAGAGCTGGTGTTTGAATCGCTCTACAGCATCGGGCGCGGTCTCGGAGAGCTGCTGTTGCAGAACAATTGCTGCATGACATATTTAGCGGCACACAATCAATTGAGATAGACTACATAAAAGATCATGGATGCATCCTACACTTGGCCTTGAAACTGGTGTCGGTGAAGTTGGAGGCCTTTGGTTTAGTCTTGCCGACTTTCAACTTGGGCTTCTGGAAGTCCTTCTTCTTTTCCTTCTTTTTCCTGTCGCTGGAGCCCATCTTAGCGCGGTCATTTGGGCGACAGCGATGGGCGACGAAGCAAATGCCAGCACCTCCCTCCCCTCCTGGAAGATGCTCAGCTTATTATGAACTTTTTGGCGGTGGCTCAGGGCAGAATTTATAGAGGGGTGTCTTGCTGTGGCTGTACTTATTACACAGTACCAGTGGGCGCTGAGGAGAACCACCACAGCAGCGCTAAATGGCAGATAGGTATGTACCTGGGTACTGTACCAACTAGGTTGTGTAATTATGTATTGTCCCGGAGGACATGGGTGCAATTGTTATTAGGGCCTATGGGTTCCATCCACCCCTACAGTACCTGCACCTAGCTCAACGTCGCAATGTTAGTGGCTGCTACTAATTACCGAACCCTGGCTAATTGTGGCTGAAGCTCTTCCTACCTATGCGTACGGCGTCGCGATGAAACCCCACCAAATTGTAACTCTTGGTGTTCACTCAAAGTACCTAAACATCATACTTTCGGCCACTTCACTTCGCTCAGAAGCCCCATTTAGAGGGAGAAGATAAGATTCCGTTGGAGCCATCTAAAGAGCATTCGCGCGCAAATATGGCGGATAAAGGCTTAGTGAGTTTTACAAGCCAAATACCAACACTTTCCACCACACTAACAACCGGCAGAGTTCAGTCAATCTCGAGTCGATGGAGGAAGCGTTGCACCGACTTTCCAAAAAGCCCGGCGTGAAAGCTTGGCTTATGCTTGACCGCTTAAATGGCGCCGTCTTGAAGACCAACGGCCAAATCGCCGCCGTCCGCCCTGCGAAATCCGCCTCGAATGCCAACGGCACCGGCACCTCGTCCTCGCTGCCCACGCCCACAGGTGGCTCCTTCTCGATCGACGTCGAACCCAACATCGACAAGGAATCTCTAGCTGCGCAGGAGCTGGCAAGCATGGTTTGGAGCTTCCTCAGCACCGCAGGGAGCTTGGTGGACGAGATTGATAGCGAGGTATGGTCTTCAGTTACGTCGAAGAGCCCTCCGGCGTGTCTATGCGCAAATGATTGGATAGACGCGAAGGACTAACCGCATATCTGCTCTCTTCAGGACGAATTGAAGCTTCTGAGACTGCGCACCAAGAAACAGGAATTTGTCATTGTGCCCGAACCGAAATACCTGCTCGTGGTTATTCACGACACACCGCCAGCCTAGGCCCTGCCTCCTGGGCATATTTATTCAGGGTTTGACCGACATGCTCCGGCGGACCCGCAAACAGAGATCTGTCTAGCGTCATGCTGTGCCCGGCCTACTAGGTTCTTTGATGGATATTTTGAAGTGTGCTGTTTGTTAGCATGGAAAGGCGTTTTGGAAAATGATACCCCGCTACTGAGAATAAAGCATTTCAATATTCTGAAACGACTATTCTCGTTCTACTGTCTAAGCGTTTGCCTTTGCTTTGGTCATCGTAATACGCTCTTCGCGGT
This sequence comes from Xylaria telfairii, assembly GCA_022495065.1. Lineage (NCBI taxonomy): Eukaryota > Fungi > Ascomycota > Sordariomycetes > Xylariales > Xylariaceae > Xylaria > Xylaria telfairii. The sequence goes on from MU383849.1 coordinate 343,850, forward strand.
TGCATATTTTTGGGCGCTAGTCCTAGTAGTTTCACGGCATCCTACTGTGTCTTGCTCCGTTTGCAGAGTCAACAAGATTCTAGGTCTCGAAACTTAGACGGAGGCCTTGGCTTGACCCCGAGTTGGGGGCCTCTCTACTTAGCAGACTCTACTGTACCGGCTGGGTCGGTAAATGCTCTTGTCAAGCTTGGTTGGTGCCCTAGATGACTTAGACTGCAACCCCCACCTATCGCCGTTCAACCCATATGCCTGTCTGGTAATTATGGATAGCTGCAAAGACTGCCAGGGCACCCACTGTCAGCTTCTTCAAACCCGCAACCTCGCAGTACTTCTGACTAGGGCGTGTAGATAGAACCACCCTGGACTCCACGAGACCGCTGGAACAAACTGGGCAAGAAAGGAACAGGTTCAGGGTCACAAGCATACTCGCGGGTGTACTGTGGTGTAGGGGATTCAGGGGCTAGTCACTTTTTAACTAGGGAAGGGTTTGCGAGAGTAACCCTCCTTGGACGGACTCTACAGCAGTCTGGCTTACACTTCTACTTCGGTTCCGGTTACGTCCCAATACTCCCGCAAGGATTGGGACTATATTCCAACTGAGGGGTCATGTGGTCTACGGCTGCTGTACTTTAGATGATCTTGAGCGTTTAGTACACCAACTAGGATATGTGACCGAAAAGGATTCCATCTGGGGGATCAGCCAGCCCTATGCAGGCTGAACAAAGGTTCAACCTACACCTCCGCAAGATCGCCGGTGACAAATTGTCGACAACCCACTTCGGGCTCCGAGACTGCCTTTAGTCCTATCGATGCTATACTAGGCAAGTATACTATCGTATACTGGCCCTAGGGGTAGTACAAAAGTAAGTTGTTCGTTGCTCACTCGGTGAGGATGGTTGCACAATGTTTAAGGCGGTCCAACTTGAAACTCGCAAGGGCGATTGTCGGTAGTGCATAAACACGATCTGTACTACGATTTGGCGTAATTCGCACTTCGTTACGGTGCTCCTTATCGTGTTGCGCTCATGACCGAGATGGCTCTTATTGAAGAGGCTGCGGGGCGAGGTGAACCCATAGACTCGCAGTTTGGTCGGGATATGGCAGAACTCCCGGGACTGCGGTTGGCTAAGAGCCAAGCCGGCGTAGCACTCGCTCCCGAATGCGGGCGGGCTGCCACGAGAAACTAGGATAAGTGCTGGGCTGGTACCCTAGGCGAAGATCGTCGGTGCAATCCAGGTAATACTAGAGTGTGACCCCCCATAATACAAGGGTTTCCCCGTAGCAGTGCTTGAAGTATTGGATCATCAGCCGCAAGATATATCCTATTGCACTCGTCCTCTACGTCACACGGGGCGCGAGCGAGGCCCGGCACATACCGCTCATCAACTCCATACTGGCGTTAGGTTGTAGCAGAAGGTCGTAGCACTAGGCCCATTGCCTACCTAGAGCATTACAGCACTGGGGAGCGCAGTTGGGTGGGAATCATGCAGACGTGGAGGGAGGACGGGTTATCGTCAGCCTGTTGAACATGAAACATGCCTGCTCCACTAGCCATTAACTCTATACTCTTGGAATCCAAGTAATAGGGAGCTCTGCCCACAGCAACGATACTTAAAGTAAGCCAGACCGCTTTTTCATACGGATCAAGAACCCACGGCCGAGACTATATTCTCTTGGCGATCCTGACATCGGCACAATGGAGAGCTAGCTGGATGTCAAGCCATGCCTCGGGACATCCAACGGCTGCCCCACGCGTCAAGTTGTCGACCCATATACGGATCCGTAGCTGAATGACTACTTTGACGTATACGCAGGCAGCCTTGAGGCCGTGGTCCGTGTATTGGCCGCCAAATTGAGGGGGATAGGGATGAGGCGGCCGTACGGCGCATGATACACCGATCGCTTCCTTGACCTCTTCGAGAAGCAGGCAAGCCAAGCAATCCCCACAAAACGTAGATGATCTGAACAGGCCTGTGGCCATGTTTCAGCAGATTGCAGGGTCCTCATGGCGAAAGGACCGTTCAGCATAAATGCGAAGGCGATATAGGGGCTCCCTGTTTTCGGAGTATTGTTATCTGAATACGGTACTTAGGCTAGTGTAGCAGGTAACGTACATAAATTATGGTTGGTCTGGAGCTGAAAATAGCAGTTTATGCCGTGGCGCCGGCACCATAAAGATCCATGCCTTTTAACCCTGCCACCACCACCTGGCACGGAATGCTGCGTCGGTACAATGTGCATGCTGAAATGCGTGTTACAGCGTACGGGTCGACCACCCACAAAAGTACCCATCCGACCTGCTATCGAAGTGTTTTATTAGCATCGTGGCGTGGTGTCGTGGTGCTTTTTCTGCGCTCGTCGGTCGGAAACATTCTCAATTAGGGCCATGATCTGCGGTAATGCCTACGCAAGATCTCAGTCCAGTCTGCTGTATCGTAATGTAGATAAATGAATTAATCACCCGCCCTGGTCTTGCTGATAGATCAATGACGTGAGGGTTGAGCCTATGAACCCCCCTTCGTACAATAGGGATAAATACCCAATACAGACAGCATAGATAAGACTAATTTGGATGGGGGCTCGTTCGACGTATTAACATTACGCATCACTTGTCTCCCCCTAATTGACGATGGTGAAGAATGCACTTATACGAAGAGGTTGGCGACATGTTTAATACTTGGCGGCCGAACGGACAAATGACAAGGGCAGATTCAAGCAGCCGGGACGAGACCAAATTAACACGACCCAGGCTCAGATGAACTCTGCAGCAGTTGGCAATAGCGGCTTTCTTTTTTCGTCATCCCGTCATCCCATCGCAGAGGTGCAGGAAGCAGTTTCCTACCCAAGGTAGATGGGATCCAGCAACTTGGATGAGCAGGTTTCGTAGTATAACTCCGTGCACGCTATTTGTCTTGCTCTTCAACAGCTACTGCCGGCAGCTGGCCAGTTTGATCCTGAGACACCGCCAGGGGAATTGATAATATGATGTGGCCAGAGGAACCTTGGAAGATACCGCACATGAATGAGCTTCCATATTAACATCCCCTGCCCGCGGATTGCTCCCTGGTCTTGCCTCCTTGTGGCACGATCTGGATTGACACCTTCAACCGGTGCAGGTACAGCCTTTCATTCTGATTACTCTAGCATGCGATGATATAGTAAATTAACTCGTCTCAGGTGCTTTCCTTCGTTGGTAGACTGAGGTCTTACGGGCGCTTGGGGGTACTTGAACAGCAGCACCGTCGGCACCACCTTCAATCATCATCATCATTGTCACCATCATTGTCACCACCGCCACCGCCATCGGCATTCAGACCTAGGCTGGTCATTTCTTTCACGTGCCCAAAGTCTTGGCAGAATCCGGTTTGAATGTTTTAACTCATTATCCTACATCGGCAGTAGATGCAGCCATCGTGCGGCGTCCCGCCCGACGCCGTCAATAAAAGGCTGGCACCAGACGCGCTTAAATTTACGGAATGCCGTCCTTAATGCCACTCAGACGCTCTGCGCGCGACTTTGTCAACGAGGTACGGGCGATAACAGGAGCAGGAGACGAAGGCCGGGACAGTGGTAGCAGCGGCAGTGGCAGCGGTAGTGGTAACGGCAGCGGCAGCGGCAGCGGCAGCGGCAACGTTGAACGACCCGAACCCAGCGAAGCCCGAGACAACAAGTCTTGGCAGGATTCGACAAAGAGGGCTTTTCTTCGCAGCTTAATTACAACGTCGAAGGCAAAGCTGGGCAGTCGTCGGGAAGATAACAACAACAGTGGCGGCGGCAAAAGCGGTCACGATGCAGAGAAAGCAGCCAACGGCACTGTAAGTGAAACCTCAAACCTCAGCTAAACTTACACAAACTAGATCTAGTGTTACTTCCCCCCACATCACACATTCCAGTCCCAGACCCAGACCCAGACTCAGACCCTTCCGTCCACTGCCCCGAACCCCCGAACCCCAACCCTCATGCGCTGCATTGGGGTACATGGCCAATTAGTCACCTGGCCGCCGACTGGGCTGGTGCAGATCCAGCAGACCAGACAGCTGCCAGCGCCATGTCTTCGTCTCCGTTTCTCTATTGCCACTCGTGATCCCATGACCCCCCAGGTACTTACTTACCTACTTACTGTACTGGTGACTTGCTCATGCGTGCTTCCTGCATGAGCAATTTCATTTCCATCGGCCAGCCGCAATATTCATTCAGTCTTTTGCCATTATTCCTCCGCCGCCAGTGGTGAACCAGCCGGATTCAATTCAAGGTTGCAGGAGGAGAGAGTACCGTAGACTAATTAATTGCCCCGGCCACGCAGGTCTCGTCCATATCTCCGTCGTCCGAGACACCGCAGTCCCCCCGGTCGACCCTCAATTCGAACAAGGACAAACCATTGCCGTCCCCGCCTGCTCCGGGCACGGTCGACAAAGCGGATGGCAGGCCACCGCGCCCCGTCCTCAAACTGAATCGCATCATGGCCAATTTGAATGAAACCGAGATTGACAAGCTGTTCTCCGGAGCTCCGCAGTTCTTCGCCCGGTCTCTCGGCCATGGCTCAGGGGCACCCCATCCTTCGGTAGCTTTCCCCTTGAATGAAGAGCTAACAATCCGAGACCTCACTGACCACACCCAACTTGGAGATGATGCTTGGGGCTGCGTAACTGCTATTCCCCGTCTCATCCAGCGCGACCCGTCGTCTGCGCCCTCGCCCACTGCTAAGACGCGGCCCCACTTCAACTCACGATGTCGGGAACGGCCCGGCATGTTGAGCATGCAAGGCCTGGAGAAGGGCACCATAGGTTACCAGGCTGCGCTAGAGCTCTCTGTTGCTGACGCTCTACAAGAAGAGCAGTACGGCTTTCACAGTCTCGGATCCAAGGCTCCCGTCATCGTCGAGCAGCGGCAGAGGCTCATCACTTCGAAAGACGCGTTGCGTCACTTAGATGACGCGAGCCTTATGGAACAATTGCTCAAGGTCGAAGAGAGATATCACAAAGGACAAGCCTTGTGGCGCAGTAAATCCCAGGTGCTTTATAACGACCTGTTTGGGAAGGTTTTGCACCCGCCAACAAGAGTCATTGACCCGAAGGAACCTTACGGTTTAGCGGTGCAGATACATGCCCTAGTCAAGGTTCTTGCGGCATCCAACGCATGGATCGATTTCTCTCGCGTAGAGTGGCGAATACGCCTTGGCCAGATCTTATGGGGCTTTCCTCTAGATGACGAAGTGTCCGACGGTTCTTCGATAAACGACGTAAGCGATGCGCAAGAGCGGAGTGAAGAGCGGTACTGGCTACTGCTTCAGATTCTTTTGGCCTGTGAACTTCTGACTCGACTCGACGCCATCACAGAAGGCGAAGATATTGCTACTCACTTATTAAAACAGTCCGATATCCACAAGTTTGAGAAAGAGGCCAACATGTCTGTGCGATGGTCACTCATTCTTGCCCGGTCATGGCTGGAAAATATTACCATTTCCAAAACTAACGCGATCTCATCGGAGCCATCAACTCCAAAGCATTGGTTAACCGCCTTAACGAGCAAGATGAACCTTAAACATGAACATATGCATGGTGCTCATTACACCGACCACACTCAACATCGCCATAATGCTACTGCTGAACATGTATATACGATCAAAGGGAGGTTTCCCGAGAGGCAGGTAGCGGGCTTATTACACTTCGCTCGGAAACTACGTTGGCCAGGTCTAGACGTGTCAGCAACGAAGGTTTCAGAGAATGCAACCGCCTTAAGGCAGGGAACGCCAATAAACCTCTCCGTACCACCGAGCGATATGCGACGTTCATCATACTTCGACGATAACCGCGCCCCAGTTAATAAGAGAACTCAACTAGTCAGAAGGCGCAACGTTGATGCAGCTTTGCATGCATCTGGCTGGCTATCTAAATCGTATATATCCGGTCTCATACTACCCGGAGAAACATTGTCTCATTTTCTTATGTCGGCTCTACTAGAAAGTGATAATGAGGCCATCGCAGGACTAGGCCCAATTGCTAATTTATGTGGAGGCTTTGTGTACAGCGGGAAAAGTTTCTGGAGCGCGGCCTGTATTGTCGGCCGTGTATTGGCAGCAGGTAGGGGGTCTGCCGAATGCATGGGCTGGATATCAAGTGATGTAATTCCGCAAAGATTTAATGATGGCTGGGTCAGTATCAGAGTCGAAGACATTTATGGTAGGTTCATTTTGCATCTCTTCAAAGGGTGATGTTCGACTAATATCATTCATTAGACGATGTGACCAAGATCGGGAAAAAGGCCCGTATATGGGGGAAAGCTTCAGTTGAACGGGACTCGAAGGTGTTAGGCGATGCTGATCCATCAGACATACTTCCTGCTGATTTTATCATCCCCCATGAGGCTACATATCAGAATCGACCGCCATCTAACATACGAGTCGACTTCAAATACCTAGATCTCCGTACCCCAGCAAACAGCATTAACCCCACGGCTTCCACCGAGAGAATGAAACTACCAAACTCAAACCAGGCATCCGAAAACCAGGCATACGCGGCCTCGGTGGCATTTTCGATATCTCATGATGCTATTGATCAAGATATCGATCTCAAATTTTCGCTCATAAATGATGTGTATTTTGTAACGGCGCATCCATGTGCTGCGTCTAGTTATGTAAAATATTTGAAGTCCCCGTCTAGCCCAACTATCCAACAAATTGATGTGGGTGGTCATGATTTCAATGGCAAACCTTCAAGCCCAGCACATACGACTGGTGAGTATATCCTAACATGGTATCAACCTGGCAACCTTATTAACATTCTCAGGACACCCACTCCACCGTTTCTACACATACACTGCCATTCACCTCCTAGATCTCATACATCGACCTGCCTCAACGTCTCTCGAAGACCTTATCAAAGACCTTATTAAAAGCCCCCAATCACACGGGAGATCAAACAGCGTATCATCAAAAACTTCATTTGCGAACCGACCTCAGCGCGTGCTCGTCATTGACTGCATAACGGGCTTTGCTCCACCCCGCTCACCAGACATGCCGTCTCTTTCGCGCATGTCGTCCCTCTCATCCTCGTTCGCGCTCGAACCGGTAAACACACCTCCAATACAACTCTCTACTCCACAGCTCGAGCGTCGCCCGAGCACTGCCCGCTCGGCTGCCAGCAAATTCGAACGTGTCGATCCGCCGCCACCCACGGCGCCCGACACCAAGATGCAGCTTGAAACAGGGAGGCGGCAGTTTGGCTCCGACCTGGAGGTTCTCGTACGCGCCTTCTGTGCCGAGCGAGGTTGGAACGCTATCATAAGCCGCCGTAGGAGGGCTTGTCTAGCATGCGCAATCCGCGAAGCCGGCGCTCTCGGATGGAGGGTTGTCATCCGCGTTGACTAAACCTCCAGGACGCAACCATACCATCTAAAAAGGGTTATCTTACAGAACTAGCAAGCATCTCCGAAAAGGTGTAGTAACGAAAGCATTGATTGCTAATTATGGGAAATTGTTACGAGTTACGACAACACCAGGAGTATAGCATCAGGTCATGCCATACAATGGTAATGACGATGCGCAGCAGAAAGAAAAGGGGAAAGGACGAAAGTCTACTGTACAAAGAATTCGAGCAGAGCTTATCTGTATATAGTGCGAGATACCCGACTCAAAATCATGAGGTCGATGATAGTCCTCGATTATTTTCACATACCCATTTCTTGTCGTGAACTTATTGCTTAATCCATCCCGTTGTTTGCGAATACCATCCTCTCGTGCATAGCTCCTCTACCACATGTCTTGTTGGAAACGTAAGAGTCCTCTGATGACCATCATGCACACCGCTTCGCAAGTCGACTCCGCCTCGGGGATTCCGGCACATGGATCCCCCTTGACGGCAACCCCATCACAAGACCAGAAGAGCCAAGTCCGAACCGTTACTGCGTTTTTCGCAGCTAAGTCCTAGTATAGCACTAAATACGATCAGTCAGTGAGGTTCGGCTTAACCGAGTACTATGTTGCGTCGACAAATGTCGCTGGGACCCAATTTTGTTCGTATTCTGTCCTACATTCTGTGCTCATCAAAGCGACAACACTGGACGGATCACTTATGTGATCCTCGCATTACTTTAAGTAATTAACAAAGAGCCGCAAGGGCGGAGCACCGCAGATCCTACTAGGAAGCTGTTGATGCACAGGTAAATGACTAATGGATATACAAGGAACACCCGTCTGAGAAGCGAGCCTCATCCCATTCCTGCGAAGAGCCGCATACGTAACACGAACGTCCGTGCAGTCGATCATATGTAGGGAGGAGCTACGTACCGTGCATGCTAGCCTGGTCTTGGCTCGTCTATCTACCCGAGAATGGAAGTATCGTGTTGAACTCGGTTTCCTTCGAATCAGAAGTTACCCGGTCGGGCCGGTTAACAGCAGGATCCAAGATCAAAATGAACAGAGAACCCGTGACAGTAACCGTGCCGTATCCCTTAATTTGATCTCGAATGATACATATGTCTACTCTACCGGTATATGACATATTACATATGCCTTTACTAACCACACACCCACGCGCTGACATACATGACAGGCAAACCAACATGCAGTGCCAATGCCGTATGTGGATGTCCTGACAGCACCCATTCGATTAATTAATTGCATGTCTATTTTAGGATACTCACCTACACCACCTAAAGGTGAATGAAAAGGGTTACCGAGAACCTGTCTATGGGTAACGGAACATTGCTTACCTATTTGTCTACATAATCTATATACACAACAGACATACATAATCAACGTGTTTCAGTCTCTGTATACTTACTTAAGCTATTGTCCTCGTAGGAGCCGCGATAAAGATGAAGTTAAAACCGCGTAACCCCGCAGAGGATCAACGAAGAGGAATGAATAGGATCGAACAGAACCAACAATACCAACAACCAGCCACGAAGTCCTGGTCCAGTAACACACACGGGTATGACGACGGGATGCTATTTTGTTTGCTTTGTTGGTTTCATCGTAAATTCGTTCCACGTCGTTTGCACTTAGCTGTGCCCAAAAGGCACCGCATTTGCCGCGCCGGCTACCTACCCGTCCGTCTGTCCCAGCAATCAACGGTCGGTAATGCCCGAGGAGGACGACGAGATAATTATAGCATCAGGGAAAGCAAACAAGCGGGCGCCAAACAATGCCAACAACGGCGGAATTTTACAAAAAAGAGGACTCCAGCCCGTAAGTCAATGCCGAAATAAGCTTGTAGTCACCATGTTTGCCACTGGGAAGGATTGCGAAAAAAGAACAAACAGTTCACATGACGGGAAGGGTTTAATAAATTGGTCGGTTGGGCACGGGGTTGCATTGCATGCGGTGTGAGAAAAAGGACCTCGCAATTTATCTAGGGGGTGCGCCATCCGGTCGGGTTGAGAGGCGAGGACGGTTGAGAAAGGTTCTCCCCAAGTATCCCCGATGAGTGCATACATATCATATGCAGTGGTAAGAAAGAGGCAAGGGCTATTAAAAAGAACCACGTGGTGGCACATCCACGGATTTTCAGCCCATATTATCATACTATCGCACGCCTCAATCGGGCGCAAGTGAATGACATTCAATGCCTGGGCGGAATAGAATTACATCAGGCGAAAAAAAATAATAATAATAAAATAGGTGCCAAGCATTTGGCATCAATTCTGTAGGATTGTGACTCTCTACTACATCAAGTAAGGTCCCAAACGCCCAAGTAATATCCAGGTAGCAATGAGTCCTAGAGTCAGGGCGCTCAAAATTGATTATTGGGCTATTAGTAGAGATATTGTCCAGCAGATGTAGCAAAGTGCCTGTCTACAATTTTATATCTCTCTTTGATTTGCTTTAGCTTAGCGGTAGATGCCATTTACTCCCCTACCTAACCCACGTCATTTTATGTACGGTACTCATGCTTGCTTACTATCAAGGGAATAAATATGTATATACAGCATACATTTACAGCAGGTACATGGTATGTAGCCGACAACGCAGCCAAGTCCCTCGGCAGAAATCATCCCACGAAACCAGTCGTGTTGGTCAACACGAATACGTATTAGGTCCTCTGCGCCACATAATAATAAAACTCGACCATGTGTGCAGTAGTATACTTTATAGACAAATCATCGATACCAAGCTTTCGTGAATATGCTTGGCATTTGCGCCTTGCAGAAGTAGGATAGGGCAGTTCTAGCTAGCTGACACCAACCAAATCTCAGATGCGGTAACATAAACCTCCATCGACCGCTCTATTTACATGTCATGCTAGGTATCCACGACAAGCTAGGCAAGTAGAGTATATAGTATAAGCCGCTATATCTCATCACGACCCTTGGTAGTGGGCCGAATGTGGCGCGCTGACATTTGACATCCCCACGCAGGAGGGAGGGAGCAGGGTGTACATGCATCGAGTTGAATCTGTCAAAGCTCCGTTCGCTCGCTGAGCCGGGGGGGGAATGATCTAAGTGGCGTCGCATGTCAGAACTTCTAGAAGGAATGGGGAAGGACGGGCGAGAAATGAGAATCCGTGCTTTTCGACGCCCGGCACGGAAAGAGGCTTAGCTGCGAGCTGACTTGACTTTTGACACCTTGGGGCTGATTCAGCGAGCCCGCCTGCCCTGTTCCTGTTTCTGTTTCAGGTTGTACTAGACAGCCTCACTAGCTCAGCTGTCCGTCCGTTTTTGGCCTCTTCTTTCAACCAGAACTCTCTCTGTCGTGGACCAAGGACGCTTCTTCGTTGGATCCCGCGCCCCCTGGGATCCGAAAGGTGCGCGCACGCACGTCGTCGAGCAGCGCGTTCCTCGCAGCCTAGCCGAATCAAGCCCAGCAATGCGCTGACAGCGCCGCAATTCGCTTTACGAACACACGCTCGCCATGGAACCCGTCGTTCATACCTTGCTTGCCTATACGGCGGGTATGCGGCGCGGCCGTTCCTAGAATGCGAGTCGGATTTGGATTGTTCGCTGCAAATGTCGAAACGCCGGCCTCGTCCCGCACGCAGGTCCAAGAGAGAATGTTCTGGACTAGTGAATGATTTGCGTCGTAGAGGAAGGTAGTAGCACTTCCGCATCTGACATGCATTTGCAATCATGCACGATACCCGTGTCCCAAGACTCGTAAGGCTGAAATTTACCGTCTCGTAAAATTGAGGCTGATGGGGTCATCATCGATATATTGTTCTCTTATTAGTCAGGTCGTGCGATAAGTTCGGCGATTCATTGTTAAGTAGCATCCTAGCTGGGGTCTGCTAACTCTCGCACTTGATCACCTACCTAGTTCGTACAGCTCCCAATGTTACCTTGCCGTACTGTCCAGGCTAATTATGTAACTACCAGGCAAGCTTCATGGTCCACGTTCTAGGCGCATTACTAGACACACCTCCCATCCCGAAACGGGAATAATCCGACGAGATTTAATGAGGATCTTTGAAGCTAGATCCTCTTTTCTCGTTTCAGTCTTCTCTCAAACCGAGTGGAGCTTACAAAGCTTCTAGCGTTTCTCCCTGATCCCTTCTAGAATCTTACTATTTCCAGTAAAGGAGGTGTGGAATAGCAGACAGGAAGTCGTGTGGGCGTTGTTGGATTTCAATATGCCAGACCCCGAATAAAACCCCGCACACCAACATGGATTTGCCTTTTGGACTAGCGTCTACTAGTCCATTATACTAATGCGTGGTTTTTTGCTAATGTTAGAAATTATCAGGGTGTGGAAGCAGTGTACTTGGTGATACTAGTCAGCCTGGCCAACCCTACTGTACGCTAACAGGTAGGGCTGGAGCATGGGAGTTATTGAATTCACATGTTGCTACCTCACCTCGTCCGAAGTTAGAAGCAACAACCAACACTACTGTGTTATTACAACAAGGAGTTCTATCCCTCAAGTCGCCACTCCTTACATCTGCGGGTCATATACCGGTTCCAAGCTGCTCCTTAACTGGGAACGCAATGGTTCGCATGCCGTTGGTCCCAAGGGTCCTCAGCTCAACATTTTCCTAATCGAGCCGATCATTCCTTGACGAATACAAACTTCGGACTTATTTGAAACTCCCCGGACCTTGCTTAGCCTCGTCTATCATGTCATCGTTTGAGGTTGGTAGGGCTTCGTCGGAATATACGGACCCCCCAAACCGTCTCTCGCTCGCCTAATGGTCAGCTCGGTGCTGCCTTGTGCCCGTACCCACGTACATAGTACCAAAAACCCAATCCTTCGATCCTTCAAAACTCCAGCTTACTTACAGCTTCTAGGTAAGGAACTTACTTCCCTGAGGTCCAAGTGGTCCCAAGCATATGTCAGACGGAGCAGAACAACGGTGGGCTCACGAAGCTGCCAAGAAGCCACTGTACGCATCGGATTGAATGGCGAAATAGAAGCAACCAGGTCTGTAGCGCAGTCTAGGATCATGTAGCGGAAATCAACCCATGCCGGCCCCCTGATTCTCCGGCCCTTGCCGCTATCTTAGCAGACGATCGGAGCATGGCAACCCGTACAATAGCCTATAGCAGACTAAGTAGGATGGGGCGGTGAGTAAATAAGGATATCTGCCAGAGCATACTGTACGATTGATGATGCTCCAAGAACATCAGATACTTACTATGTTACAGATGTGAAAGTGTAGTGTACTAAACTGTAAAGTGGTATCGATTATGAAAGCATCTACACTGGACCTACGACTTGGTGTTACTATGACATTCTATTATAGCTGCATACCAGCTTACTTATTACCTGGGTAGGTACAATATGCACATATGGCGAGGTACATCCATGATCAGTGCATGAACCAGTGCGTCTGTGGTAAGTATATGCCAGTACCTATTGCACAATCAACACCGGGTAGCCAAATGGAACATCCGAAAATATAAGGTGACGACTCTCGTGACGACGCCTATTCACCGCCAGCCAAGTGAGTCAGAGTCTCCCTTAACAATTTTGACTTTTGATATGCATATAAGACTCAGGAACCGATAGGACCTTTAAAGACCAAGTATCGAGAATCAGGCAATCTATAGTACACGAACGTCCGCAGGGGTAGGCATCGAGAATGTAACGCTCGCACGTTTCCGAGGTCGCAGCAGGGCCAACAGCAGCATGTGCTGCACGTGCGTGGCACAGCGACCTATTTCCAGGGAACGTTTCGCTGGCGAAGATCTCTCAGGTTAGTCTAGTCCACACTATCACTAGATAGAATAAGTCGCGGGAAGATTCCTGGGTTGGCCAGAACCCAGCATGGGTAGCAGTTAGTTGATGAGGGGAAGACTATCGCCTATTGGCCATGTTGCCAATTTTGAAACAACACATGATGAGTAGTATTCACCGTCGTTTCACGCCGTCTGTAACGGCGCTCACGTGTGCGAGCAGAGTTTCTATTCACCTGCAGCGGGATGGGTCGACGGCCGTATGATCGATCGCCAGCCGCGATGACGCAGCATCCAGCCATGCGAATATATGTGTTTGCCCCCCAAGACCAAATCATCCGAAGCGGCTGGAGCGAGGTAACGTGTTACATGCACCAAATTAAGTGAATCGAGAGGTACCACGCGAAAAGGGCGCATCATGATTCACCAGTAAGTGTACGAATCACCATCAGCAAGTAGGTAAACCAAGGCGAGGCAGGACAAGACAAGGATGTCACCCGCAGCTCTCAGCTGCACGCGGGGGATCGCCAATGCAAGATCAATGAGAACTTTGTTAATATCTAAGTATATGCGCCGTACCACTATTGTTACAATATTCGCTTAATTACAGATAGTCCTCCCAATCTAGACCCAACACGGTGTGCTCCAGACACACACCAAACACTTACCTACAGATACACAACGCCGTCCCACCACCTTGGCACCGCATACGGCCGCTATTTGCAGTGGCCGACGCCGACGCCCAGCGCCAGGTCCACTGCAGATCAAGGCGACCAACGACGGTGGCATGCCGACGTGCCGTATGGACTTGGCGAACGGTGTCACCACGAACCCCGGCCGCCCTTCGTCGTGGGCCAACCAACCAAACCAAGATGCACGGCGGCGGCACCAGCTGAACCTCCCTCAGCTACCTTAGAATGCTGGGTCGCTCCCCGGGCACAGAGACGCATGATGCACCTCTGCCCCTCTCTTTCCCCTGACATGGCTTGCTCCCTGGTGTCAGCCCAGCTCGCTTCAACATGACAATTATTGATAGATCGTTGATGGGTTGCAGCTAAGTATGACTTGCATGCGCCGCGCACGGCGGCAGCAGCAGCAGCAACACCAGCACCAGAGACTGCGAACCAGCAAGCGAGCCGCTTGACGATGGATAAACGAGTGAGTGAGTACTCTGAGTAGTAGCAGCAGTACCGTAGTAGTAGTAGTAGCGAGTGAACGAGTGAGCGAGTGTATAAGCCAGTGACACTCAGGGGTGTTACACTGGTGGTTTCCCCAGATCCCTCCCTGGCCGATGGAGTTTTGCTGAATAGTCGAAACTCCTGTCGCATGTGGGATTGATTGACTTCCGACGGTTTTGGCGTGGGGTTAATGTAAGGGTGTTAGGGCAAGGAGGAGGACTCTCACCAACGAGAGCTGACGCCGGGATCGGAATTATAGAGTAGCAATGGATGGTACTGCTCGTCCTCCTTCCTGAACCCGGCGTTCGAACCAACGACCGTTCCATGACGACGGAGGTCTTCCGTCGTCCGCAAAAACTTCCTGTTCTCGACATTTTTTCTCCATTCCCTGCCCCCAAATCTTCTCTTTTTGGCCTCTCAGCCGGATTCAATGCCCGCTTCCACGAGGTCGGTTCTTTAACATCTTCCACTTGGCGAGTCTGGTCTTGTACATTTTCGCGCTAGAGTGGTAGATAATCTCTGGTCAGTTACCGTTTTCTTTGCCCAAGAGAATTCACCGGGACCGAGGAAGCCCCTCTTGCCCCCCTCACGGCCTATAGAAATCGACTGCCTGCGGGGAAGGGCCAAGACAAGCAAGTGTATAATAGCGCACTGCAACCCCAAGAATAGAAATACTAGGAACAAAACTTACGTAGCGCGAAACCCGTAGTCGGTCTCCATTATTACGACAACGTCTTTGAGCGGTCTCTTTTCGTCCAGATACAGTCGTCGAATCGTCGCTTGGTGTGCGTCCCAGTCATCAGGTGTTGCCCAGTTCGGATGTCTTGCGTACTCCTCCCCCGTGTATTCCTCATTACACAGATTGTTGATCGACATGGTGTGTTGATGTGAGGGCATCGTGACTTTTTCCCTTCCAGCGCCGTCGGGCCTTCGAAATATGTGGTATTCTTAATCGAATGAAGTTTTCGGCTTCTTGATAATACCTTGAAGGTCGAAAAGGGCAGTGTGAGCTATAGCTGAGGTAAAGACTTATTTATAAGAGTGCTACCAGCAATAGAGTTTTTAACGGGCTTCTACGAAGGCTTTGAGCTTGATTCTTTGCTCCGAGCCAAACCGTTAGTTAACTGCGTTCCCCCTGCCCATATATACCATTTTCAAACGAAGCTTTCTAATCTTGCGCGTCTAGTTTTTATTATTATTATTATCATTGAACATTGGCCGACAACAAACCATAGCCCCGAAAGAACCTTGCATGGACTTGTTTGGCCCAAACAGTACATCTTTGCTACATAGTGCTACAGTACATCTTGTTACATAGTACTACAGCTACACCCCTTACATACTTACTGGGCTAGCAGCGTAGGATTTTGCCAAGCGAGCCATGGCTGACGAGCACGTTGCACCAAGTTCCGTAAGAACTTCAGCTGCACGATTCCTGGCGGCCACGATACATCCAGGGTACTGAGACATTTGGTCGCATGGATGCTGAATCCTTTGTTAAGCATTGCAAGCATTTCCACGTTTTTTGGCACCCACAACGCGTGTAGGGCCTCCAGCATAGAATGGTTCGGTGGTTTATATACTATGCTAGCGCTTGGAAGACACTGGGCCAGAAATGCAGGGGCCATTACAGATCAGAGAGGATAGGATCGTCGCCTGCTACTGTTTTTCCCTTAGTGGCAAGCCACCACAAAGCGACGACTCTTCTCCCTGTGTGAGCGCAGCAACGACAAATCCCCGTCAAGGATTACCGGAATTAGATTTGTCAACGTTTGATCCGGTTCAATTATTACGGAGTCGTCCTGGTGCCATCACAACCCTTTCAGCAGGGCGGCCGGTCCAAGTGGTCACCGCGCGTGGTCAATGTTATTATAGAATTGCGGCGAGAGGAGCTGAGGCTCTAAGGAAGATACATAAGCAAATCAAATGGGTTCGCGTCATGACCTTGGCGAAGCCCATAAACCTCGTGTGAACATGTCATCATCACGCCCGTCGCAAGCGGTTCCGAGGAGGCTCATTCTTAGCTGTCAAAGAATAACAGTAGCGTATTATGAATTACTTCAGCCTCCACCCGAGCAATCCGCGAGTATCAATACGGCAATACGCCACTCATATATACGTAAACAGATCGAGTGGATGACCCCATCAGGACAAATGAGAGGCAGCGCAAAAGCCTCGTTCGCCGAAGCGAGCGAGCCACGCACATCAGCACCGTTGAGCTGAACTCGTCAATGCGCCGGAGGAGAACAGACCCTAACCTAGTTAGCCATCACAAAACAGAGCTCAATTGATACGAAAGCAGCTGGTCAGTGATAGACATTAACACAACGCACTCGAGCTATACCCGGTTCCAAAGCTCCCGCATACTAAGTATGCACATATGCACCCCGATTCTGTCTAGCTCAAGTCTCGCGTGATCGATCAAAGGATTTGTCTCATGTGTGTTATTCTTAGATGGTCACTCGTGGTGGAAGCCACGTGGACGAGGGACAAACCCTTTCCCTCCGCCCAAGTAGGGAGAGACTAGATACATTTAGGCGGATTTCAACCGGCTACGCACGTTCCCTCACATCTCTCGGCAATGACTACCTTATTGGCGGCTACCATCGTGAAGTTGACTTGCCCTGTTGACAAACACTAACCAAACCAGCTGAGGTACGATACGCGGACCATCATCGACGATCAACCTATCATATACACATTCAACAACGCGGGCCGATATGACAAGCCAAAAGATTCCCTTTTTCGCGGCTCAACTAAACGCAGGGGTTCCCAAGAGCTCACCTCCAATGTTACACTACAAAGCTTCAGGTCTCTACTTTTACCCTTCAAGCGGTCTGGGAATGGACGGCAGTGGACTGCGTGGGTTAGGAAGGATTCATGTTAGTCACAACTGGCCAGTGAAGACGAGAATTCCACATTTAATGCTCCCTTTCGGAGGGGTATATCCTACCTTTCAAGAACCTAGACTGTTCTGTCTCTGATCTGCCGGTACTAGCAACATCGAATAAGCACGCCTCCCTTACACGAACACTATACAAGATGCAGCTGTGTTTCGTCTTGGAACACGCGAATAAAATACCAAGACTCACAAACATTAAGCGTGTCTTAAATTCTCGTTTGGCCCCCAAACCTCTCCTCTCGGTCAGCGTCAACAAGCCGGTTAGCAACACCGAAGACTCGGCCGCGGTGGGGTCCATATCGGTTTGCGGCCCGGCGTCAATGGCCATGAAAAATACCAGTAGATCATGATTTTAATTGTTGTTTTGGCCCCCTTATTACGACGGTCCCTACACTTTCGAAGACCTGGCGACCCAGAATCAGACCCATTGCTGATGCCAACTCACACAACGCGTCAAACTCAGGTGTTCGAACAACGTGGTACGGTCATGGCCTAGCTAGCGTCACGACGGCTTGCCGGATACGATAATAATATCATGTGTAAGGCTATTGGCAAGTCCTTCTAAGGGAGCGCTCATGATTGGTCGTTGTGCGAGGCCGTATAACCTTCGGCCTAGCACTGCCATCTTCCTAGGGCATACGATAATAAACAAACAAGCATCAGGAACAGCAACCTCCCGATATCTCGATTCACGGCGTGATCGGTGTTATTAAGGGGACAGCTCATCAATGCGGTCCCGAAAGCTTACCCCCAGTACCACCATCCATATACGTCGGTTGCATCGTGACGCGCGGGGAGGTAGCACTTTGATACAAACTCAACCATATATAACTTTTCGCGTGCAACGTAACTAGCCTGGTTATACAATCTGACCATGCTCGGATTTGTTTATGAAATCCCTTGTCTTTTTTCGCTGGAATGGATAGTGATGGCGGACGATGTGTTGCGGTACCTGATGCCGTCTCGTGAAGGATCCCCATCGCTGTTAATGTCTGCAGAGGCGGAGTCGATCTAGACAACCAACAGGGTCTACTACTAAACCGCGCTAGATGGTCCTTTTTGTTTTTTTCGGTCATAACAGTACCAAGGGTTTGGTAGACGGTTCTGGAGGATTTAGATGGTATTGACAAATGCTCTTAATGCCCTCAGTCTTACGTGGGTGTGTGTGTGCCAACGTTTTGCATGTGGTCCGTCATTGCCTAATCTTGTTTAGATCAGCCATCCATCCTCCTCTTGAACGATGGGACCCGCTGGCTCTAATCCCGTTTGTTTCCCCTCACGTGGATTTGGGAGTGTCGATTTTTGGTGCTTGCTCCGCGGTCATAGTCATATTTTTGGACATGGCAATACTGCCGCTCATTCCCGGTTGGAGCTGGCTTGTCATTGACTAGATTATTCCAAATTTATTTATAGCTCAACCTTATTTTCGGAGAATTCCATTACGGGTAACTATACAAGAGACTATTGAGAGATGTTTTAGGCAACTTTTAAACAGTTACGGCTCATTCCGTGTTGAGACTGGCCTTCGGTTGTTCGGATTCGTACTCTTGCCTAGCTTCTTTTTTAATCGATTAGTCTCCGTATAAATCCAGGTATAAATCTACATTCCCTAGCCGACCGTTAGTAGATTACTAATCGATCCCAAAGATAAAAAATTGATGTTCATGGCCCAATTTGTAACTATAGTACTAGAAAGCCAGAAACATTACTCCTCGATCTCGCTATCACCATAAGACAAATCTAATCCTAAGTCTATACAAAATTTATCGTTTTAGCATGTAAATTAAATCTTGTGGAGTGAAATTTATTCTGCGGATTCATACTTGCAAAATGATCGGACCGTAATATACTGAACGTTATACCTACATAACATCGTAACGTTCTACCAATTGTAGCCAAATGTGTTAGTTCTCACCCCTTTTCTTATACCGAAAAAAAACAGTAACCTATCGGAGCAGTGTATGTTTTGACACTCCAATTACTACGACATTAGACGGCCAAGAAAACGACGTAGGGTTTCCTCGTTCCTGCACCCTTTGCCTTATTGCAACCCAACTATCTCAGGGGGCGACCTACACACCTAAGGGAGACATTTAGGATCACTTCACATGCCGAAAATGCGAACCATGTGACCTCAAGGGTAATATAGTTCTCAATGCCTAGTCAAACGAAACAAAAAAAAAACGCGCCCTCTACCAGGTGGAATGTTCTTACGAATGAAAATGAAAATGAATTTACCCCTTCATTCCCCTTTACATACCAATACTATTAATCTGAGACATACACTAGGCTGCAAAATATTATTGATACTCCAGAAACGTCAATACCTTTTTACAGGCTGTGTATAGGCTTCCATTTCACTCAAATAGCCCATAACCAACCTTATTGCTTTTCGTCGGGTACAACGACATCACAAGTTTGCCTTCCATTAAATCGTTAGGAGGAAAGACAATGAATGAAGTCATTAATCAACACATCTAAATCTCCATTGGTGTCGTTAGTTCTTCCGGTGCCCATCGTGATCACTAACTTTCATTTAGAAAGGTTTAAGTTAGAATCGTTGTTCAAGGAATTAGTCGATTGACGTTGAAATAAACTCATGCTATTTAAACCTTTTTAGCTGCAGGTACGTCTGTTTTCCTCCTTGTTGTACATCTCAAGCAAGTACGTTCTTAGTTAAGGTTTCTAAATATGAAGGCGCGGACCGAAGATTAGATATCTATAGGTAATTACCTACTCCCTACCAGCTACACAATCACCTTCAAGCGAGCGCCCATGAAGACAACATCACCACCCCGAGATTTATCATTTCGTCTGCCGGCTTTCATCAAACCCAGAACACCACGAGTTCTCTTGAGAAGAAAGTAAGCTGTTATTATGTTAGATTCTTGATTTAATTATACGAATTAGATTTACGTAGATTTCGAGCCTGCGCTTACTACTGGACTTGATATTGCAAAACACGACGTTATTACTATTATATAAGTGCCCATGACCACAACCACCAATTAATTAATTACAGGAGTTCTACCAAAATGTGGTACGATACCAATCCTCATTCCATGGTAAAGAACAAATGTGCGTATGGCCAGGACCAATCTACAAGGAAGGTTTAGACCCTTCACGGAACGACGATGGTCTTCGCTGACTGACCCTATCCTAGCAGTACAGACCCAAGAACCTTCCTTCGGTGAGCACATAACGTACGATGAAATATACGAAAGCTTAAATCAACAACAAAGACCGAGAGATATAGTCCGTTTCTAGCGCTCCCCTGCCATCTCACACGCCCCCTTGATATGGAAGAGAAGACCTTATCACAAGCCTCACGAAGAAGCACTTCATTCTCCATTCCCATAATTATCGACCAACCACGCATCCAAATACAAGCCGATCATCGAGCTTTCCGTTCCTTTCTCCGTATCGAATCTACATTCCACATCTACGATAAAATATTTCTCGCGTATACGATCTCACCCCGCTACTACCAAACACCCATTCGACTCTGCGTCAGTAATTAACCTAAAACTATCTACAACAACTATCCATGCCGCATAGAACCCGGCTAGGCCTTAAAAAGCCTACGGAATTACCAACTGGAAGAAAACCTTATTTCCTTAGTATCGAGATGACGTATATTTTATTGAACCATGACCACCAGGACAACCACAGAGCCCTTGATAAATGTCGCCCCAACTACCTCAGGACACCGTGACACTATAACACGGTATCAGAAACCCCATACGAGAGGTAGGCAATAGACACTCGTTGGTGCGCGAAGATCCCCGAAAACACCGTCGTCAACTTCTTTACTGTATACTATCCACACGCCATTCGTTCTAGAGGATGTAATTATCGTAGCAAGGCCCTTCGCACATCAGCAACTCTTACCTTAGTTTCGATGCCAACGAGGGGCGTTACGACACAAGTCAGTGACGGATCCCTCTGCGACACTCTGCCCGGAAACCCTTCAATAATTGTTTACTGAGGGACCTCAACCGATATAGTAGGCATTAAGCATAAATACATAGACGTATTTATAGCTAGCAGAACCTAATTTGATAGAACGCTTACTTAACTCGCCGTTGTGTACTCGGATTAATAGTTTGAAGAGCAAGAAGTTACCCAATTAACACTTTGCTAAATCTCGATCATATACAACACAGGAGTAGAAACGCAGTCACGTCAAAGACCAGAAAGTAGTTTCAGCTTGAAGTCTAAAGTTGAGTGTAATCTTCTACAATGAATAGATAGACAAGCTCTCGAATTCATCCTAGGAGAGAAAGTATAAAAGGGCAAATGAGTTAGTTCATAACGTTTATTCTTCAATGTAATCCACTAATTACACGACACCCAAATTCTAGGTTCGCAAACGTTTGAGTTCCCAAGCCATTCAATTGACAAATTACAGTTTCATTCATTCAATCTAAGAGAGCGAGAGTTACCAGCTAACCTTCCCGTTCTCGTCACGCTCATTCGTTCGTTGAATGGACAATTGCACTACCTACATACACTAACGCGCACACATTCCCACACTCCATTTCCCATTTCCCCCATATCCACCATCTCAGCTTACAACTTACTAGCAGGCGCGGCGGCGCCCACGGCCGTGATCTCGTTATACAGCAGCGTGGTGAGGAAGTCGGCGTAGTCCTCGCCGGTGACCTGGGCGGCGAAGTACTGGCTCGCGAGGGCGAACTTGTGTCCCTTGGGGGCCTTGGCCGCGAGCTGGTCCGTCTGCTCCTTCAGTAGGCGTAGCGCGTACGCCTTGTCGACCTTCTTGCCCTCAGCCGTCGTTACCCCGTGGCGCACCCACTGCCATAGCTGGGAGCGCGACACCTCGGCTGTCGCGGCATCTTCCCTGCAGTGGGGGCGGCGGAATGAGTTAGTTTACTGGTTTCTATATGACGCGACGCGACGCGCGGTTTTTCCGGAGTTCCGGTGGAGAGAGAAGAGTTTTTTTTTTTTTTAAACAAAAAATAAACCGCTGAAACTCTCGCGGGTGGAAAAAAGTGAAGTCTTCTTTCTGCCAAGTGGGGGGTATACTAGGCAGGAAAAGGTGGGGGAAGGGAAGGGGGAATGACGAATGTGCTGAGTTGGATATACGTACATGAGGTAGTTGATTGGCACGCAGCCGATGCCCCGAATCCAGGCTTCCATGTATCCGAGGCCGATGGCCAAGTTCTTCTGGATGCCCCCCTCGGTGATACTCCCAGGTACATTCATGTTCAGTAGGTCTCGAGCACTAATCTTGACGTCTTCTCGGCGTATAAATAGCTGATTAGGTGTCGGCATGTGCTCGTTGAAGATGTCGCTTGCGATCTTGGCAAGAGCTGGGTGGGCAACCCATGTTCTACGGGAGTCTAAAGTCAGATATTGAATCATCATTTCCGACGCTAGAACCAATCATCTTTACGGTATTTCCTTGTTATAATAGAGTTACGGGACAGATAGGAGGAAGCGATTAGGAAGGAAGGTTGATGACACATACCCGTCATGGCCCGCTCGTACTTCACGCAGCTTATCTGCGCGCACACCCTCCATTGCCTTGTCGTTCGCTTCCTTATCGTCCTTGATGGGGATTTGCGCTGCCATGCCGCCCATGGCGTGCACACCACGCTTATGACAGGTCTGGATGAGGAGCTTCACGTAAGCGTCCATGAAGGGAACGGTCATCGTGACAGCGCTTCGGTCGGGGAGTATGAAGTCAGGGTGCTGGCGGAACTTCTTAATCGTGCTGAAGATATAATCCCAACGGCCGCAGTTCAGGCCTGAGCTGTGGTCACGGAGCTCGTAAATGATCTCCTCCATCTCGAAGGCCGCCAGGATTGTCTCGATTAAGACTGTGCCACGGATCGTGCCCCGCGGCATTCCGATGTAGTCCTGGGCGAGGTTAAAGGCGTCATTCCACAGGCGCGCCTCGAGGTGAGACTCCATCTTCGGTAGGTAAAAGTAGGGACCGTATCCCCGACTTTGATACTCGACAGCGTTGTGGAAGAAGTATAGACCGAAGTCAAATAAGGAGCCTGAGATCGGCTCTCCGTCCACTGTGACATGCCTCTCCTCCAAGTGCCATCCTCGCGGTCGCACGATCAGAGTTGGCAACTTGCGATCGTTCCGCAGCTTGTATTCCTTTGGTCCCTGCTTGAAGTCTACCTGGCGCCGTACGGCATCATAGAGATTTACTTGTCCGTTAATCATGTTGTCCCATGTTGGAGCGCTCGAATCTAAACGGTTTGTTAGTTTTTGGTGTCTTTCACCGGTGTTGGTTGACACCATCTTCCAGCGTATACCCGTATCCTCCCCGGAACACCGTCCATTTCCTTGACTACGAGGATACTAGTGCACCTTTACAACTTACGGTGGAAGGTCTTGAGCACTCTACCCCCGTATACACTCACAGACCCAGGAAAGACAGGGAAAACTAAAATTGCACATACCCTCGAAATCTGCCATATATGTCCAAACGTCTGAATTTAGGGCATTTACGACCATCTTGCGATCAGTTGGGCCGGTGATCTCGACACGGCGGTCGACAAGCCCCGGGGCGGGTGCCGCGCCCTTCCATGCCGGGTCCTCGCGAATGTGGCGGGTTTCGGGGAGGAAGTCAGGCAAGGCACCGCGGTCGATCTCGGCCTGGCGCAACACACGGCGCTCTAACAGCTTCTTGCGTGTGGCATTGAAGGATCGGTGCAACAGCGCCAGGAATGCCAACGCCTCGGGCGTGAGAATCTTCTTGTGCTCGGGACGCACGGTCCCGGAGATAGAGACTCCCCGCAGAATGGCGTCGGTGCTAGCCATTGTGAGTCGTTCTTGATATAAGGGCGTAATGGAAGCGTTGATAGCGCCTGCGCGCGTGTGAGTACGGAGTTGGGTGTAGAAGAGGCGTCACAGTCTAAGCGAATTGTTCTGCTCGCCTTTTACTTGGATGTTTGATGATCCAGTAAAGTTGTATGGACTAGTTGCTGGCTTGGACCTATGATACGTGTAGGAGACCAGCTATAGAGCAAAAATTAGCCGAGGATATTATGTAAACGTGGATGTTCTCGGCTTCTAGCAGCACAGTTGAAGAGATATATATGGGAGCTAACTCATTGAGCAGGGAGAGGAGGGGCATGAAATGACTATATATCTACTCACGAAAACGCTTTCACACTACCAGACTAGCCTAGGATGTACTTACAGTGTAGCTGCAGTATGTCCCGATCAGTCACAACAGCAAGGGTGAGTGGAGCGATGATGTATTTCAGTCCTCAGCGTTGCTCGGCTTCTCATTGAGGTAGGAGCTAGGACGAACGGACAAGGATGAAGCTGGGCTCCCTGCGCACTGATGACTGGCCAGTCGCCGCTGTATGATGTATGATGTATGAAGTACCGATAACCGTCGCGTTTAAGCTCGGCGACGGAGTTGACAGGGCTGGCTTCGGGTAGAAGGACGATAGCTGAGTGGTCGTCGCGCGTTGTTCTAGCCGGCCGGGTGGCTAGCCGGGGCTTAAAGGCGGGCGGAGAGCGAGCTTGAAGCTTGTGAAAGTGTGGGGAAGCTGTTACTTGTTCATGGCATTGGCGAACCACCGGGTACCTGGTAGATAAACCATGTAACTGTGACAGACTAACTGTATACTAGGTATACTAACCTAGCATCGAGCGGTGTGCCAGAAATGCATGTTCAACATTCAATTCAATTTGAGGATGAATTGAAACTATAAAGAGGGGGGGAGCACAGCATAAAATCGAGACGGGACCGGGGCCGGTCTTTGTCTCGTCGGCGCTTTGTGAAGCTATTTCGGAACAGGGCGCGATGAGCTTGAGGGAGCTGTCCTCTGGGCGCCTAGGAATCTGGGGTGCGGAATCACATGTAAGTTGGTTGGCTGGAATTGAAAATTGCCCCTCTAAAACAACTCCCCGCAGCCCAATACGGGAAATTGAATGACATAACCTCACATTCCCCAGAACCTATTCATTGGTCTTCCTAACATGCCCTTGAATCAGCGCTGAGAGACACACATTAATCGTGCAATTTTCAATGTGTCCAAAGCTATGGTTAAACTCGGAATTCCGAAGTCACGATAACTAGGTAACCTAGCTACTTTAGCAATCCGTTTGTAGATACTTACAGAGCTTATCACAACTCATCTCCACATCGCACCGTGTCGGAGACCAGCACAGCGACATCGCAGAATGGGAATGATGGCGTTTTCCCCATCGTGACAGTAAAATAACAACATATCTTAGAAAACCGCTTGTAATCAAAACACATTCATCTCTCGCGTTCCGGCATCGGGACGGAAAGGCTCCCGAGATCGTGGATACCCATCTACAGAATGTAGTAAGTCACATACATAGTCAGTACAGTACATGGCAACTCGGCCGTGCAAATCTCAACAAGCCGACCACAAAGCCCAACTACCCACAATAAAAGCCATTTACTTTTTCGTCAACGCGCGTCTCAGTCTCATCTTCAGCTGTTGGTATTCTAGACCAGATTTGAACCGAGCCGAGGTCGGATGCTGAAGGGCCTGCTCTCCATCTTGCCGACCCTTTCCGAAATCCGCCGAGGCCGATCACACCCGTCGTGGATCCTTGTGTCTATCTGTGTGTAATGTTGGTGACTCAACAGCACGAACCCGAATGGTAGACTAGGTGCCTATCGAGACACTGCCCAGAGATGTGCAGGTTCATTCAAACGTAGTATATAGCGTAGACGAAGTAATTGGATGTAGAAAATATGTCACTGGATTAGCTACACCTATCCTATCGTCAAGGAGGGTTGGTCCATCAATTACAACAATGCCACATATCGGCCTATTGCCCGATATTGATCTATCGACTGACCCAGCTCGTTTCCCATCTACTGAAAGACGTAGAAACCACAGATCCAACGTCAACCATTCAAGAAGCATTGGATAATCCAACCAACTCATCACCTGGTGACACTTACTCGTTCTTCCCTTCCCCTACCTAGCTGTTTCCCACTCAACCTTCACAGAACGGCCACCTACCCATAGGCGAGACTCTACAATTATGTAAGAACAGAAGGGCATGAATACCCTTAAAGGTAGGAGAGGAGACACCCTAATAACAAGAAGCAAGACAGAGAGCTCTTCTCTATGAGCTCAAGTCGACTTTGTTGCACTTCGTCCCAATTATATTGGCACTAGAGCCCTCTAGTGTTTCGTGCTCCAAAGTGTGGAAAGAAAAGAAGAGAGCAGCTTACCAAGACGTCAAAATTTCCCGTCGACACACCGTTAGGAATTGAGCGTCTTGATCATCATCTTGACTTTTCGCTTCTCGACCACAAGCAGGTTTCGTTCTTTAAACACGGAACTCATCGTATCAACAACCCTGTGGAAGCTACTGGCAGCCCCACGTTCCTGCGTGAAACGGGCAATGCATAGTTGACTGCGCTTCCCGTGTTCAATCACCGTCATCATCTCAGCCGCGAATGCAACCTCTTTCAAGTTGAGGTCTAACAGATATAGCATTAGTTCTGTGTCTTGGCTGGATCATGAGGACCAATGTAGGGAATTTACTTACAGTTAGGCCGTCCTACTCGAGCAAAGACGATGTTTCTCTCTTTGTCAACTTCTACGTCTCGGATGCCGTACTGGCGCCATTCTTTGAGCAAAATGACTGTTTCCTGTCGCGCCCGGCGGCGGGAAATTGAGAAGCAAATATATTTGGTCGCCGGCTTTACTCTGAATAAGCGAGCGAGCCAGTTCTGTTGCGGCTCGATATTGCGTGTTGCAGCTTGATCTCCGCATTCACTATTGTAGGATGGCCGGGCCGGTCTACTGAAGTTGCGAGGGGGCTTTGATGTTGGCGCATCCTCGGTTTTAAATCCTGTATCTCTCATTAATATCAACCGCCTCGCAGCACCAGACGAATCGACATACCTGTGCGTGACACTTGGGCCTCGGACTGATTCTTATCATTACGCCAGAAAGTTAGGTTGAAACTTTTCTTTTTGATAGGGGGAACGGCTGGACCGGTTGAAGAATTCGTGGATGTGTATGTGAGACGCTTGGTTCGATTTGGAGCAGACTCCTCCTTGGTACTGAACACATCTTCCTGGTCCTTAGACCGACGCTTGAACCACGATGACTTCTTCTTGGTCGCATTAGACTTCATGAAATCTTCGGATAAATCATCTCGAGTGTCTGCAGAGGGATTTTCAGGTTCGTCATTCATGTACCGCTGGCGGAGGTCGAGCTCCTGCTTGGACCCAGAATAAGCTGTGGCGCTTCGAGACATGTGTTTGCGAGCATCAGCTGGCTCAGCAGCGTTTGCCTCTGTTTGTGGCTTAGCTGAAGGGGAGCTGACAATACGTATCGTGTTGTCGTGCCGAGAGAGGTACGTAAGACCTGTGGTGTCATTCGCCTGCGCCGAACCTGCTTTCGCATACCGAACCGGCGCGGAAACGATTCGATGTCTATCACCGCCGGCGCAGTTGCGTTCTTCTTTAGATTTTTCATTGATTGGTGGCAATGGAATTTTATCTCTTCCCCATTGAGTGCTATACTGCGAATAGATAGGCGCTGAAGCAACTCTGCGTTTTCCCTCTTCCTCTGCTATCGACATTCGCCCTGGGGCAATGCCGCTGTGTTGAGGCATGCCGCGATTTGTATGCACAGATGCCTCGCCCTGGTAACATCGTTCTCCTGTTCTTTTCTTTATCGTGGCGATTTCAGAGACCGTAGTGGATGGTGTTGGCGGTAAAGGTCTGTGATCCCAGGGATGGTCTCTGCGCACATTATTCCTACCACCAAGAGCCGGGGTTGGCGTCGCTAGAATTGTAGACAATTGCGTTGAATCCATTGAGTCTGGCGCCTCCTTTGAAGTTTTGCCTAGATATGAATCCGGGCTAAGCAAAGAGCTATTGAAGGCATCATCACAGTCCCTCGCTATGCTGTGGCTAAACTCACGCACTTCCTCATTCCAATTCGTACTATCCTGGTATGTCTGAGACACGTTCATCATAGACTGGGTTCCTGTTCTACTTCTCCCATTCAAATTTCTAGATAATTTGGGATCTCCGATAGGATTTGTAGGAGGGGTATAGCAGTACTTCGTCGCGTCATCCCCAGCAATACTGGCTGGCGCACGTGCTGCTGCGGCGTACTGGCCTCCTGACTGCATTCGAGCATGCGAGAAGTCGACTCCTCTTTTGGGTCGAGAAGCTGGTCTCGTATACGGAATGCTCTCGCCACTCTGAATCGAACCCAAGGATTGTCGAGACGCTCGCATCGCTGCAGGCGCCGTGATGCGGCGTCCACCTCTTGCCTGCCTTGAGTGGGTGGAAGTGCTTCTAAAGGATCCGTTTTGGCCATGGCGTGAATTTGAAGAACGGTTTGAGTTGTTGGCTAGACTACCATTACGGTGGACAACAATCTTTGCGTGACTGGCGTACGCGTTGCCCATGATTTTGGAAGACTTGTAAGGATCATAGCTTACGATTGTTGTACCCCCGTCTGTAACTTCGCCCGTTTCTTCGATGCTTCCATCGGTAGGAATAGTGGAGATCACAGTAAAGCGCGAAGGTATTCTTCCATATCGAGACGGAAACTGAGCTGTAGTAATTTTTTTCTTCCAGTTAGCAGGTCGTAGATGATGATAATCGCTTGGAGAGTAAGTTAGGTCCGCATCGTAGTCCTCTAGCTTCTTTTCTCGATAGCTTAGGAGTAACCAGTAGAAAAGTTTCTGATCATTAGGTCTGTCACATAGTGTCAGCTTTCATCAAAGCTCTTCAATGAAGGATCAAAACGTATATGGACCTACTGTGTGTTACTCAGTTGCATGGCGATTTGTTTCTCGGAAAATGTGTGCCACATCGACTTCAGCTGCCGTAGAATTTGCAAGTCGAGTTCTTCTGTTGGTACGGGTTTGGACCTGTCACTCGCTCGAGATTCCAGTACTTGCCTTCCGTCATTTAAGTCGTCCAAATCATCGTATTTCCGCACTAAGGGGTGCTGCCATATCTTTCGTATCGGAATACGCTTAGCTGGGTCTACCGTGAGCATTTTCGCAATCAGGTCCCGAGCCTCTCTACTAAGAAAGTCTGGTACAGAATAGATGCCCTTCTTAGCTTTTGCGAGTAGTCTTGGCACATTTCCATCGGGATCGTCGAAGGGAAGCCGGCGGCAAAGGGTTGCATAGAGCAGACAACCCATACTCCAGATATCAACTTTATCGCCTTGATAACGGGTTCGGGTTATTAATTCCGGAGCGGCATAATGGGGGCTACCACACGATGTCCTCAGGGCATGGGTTGGGCTTTGTTGGATGGCTGCCATGCCGAAATCGGCTATTTTCACTACACCGTTTGACTTCATGAGAATGTTCTCTGGCTTGAGATCTCTGTGACAGATGTTGAAAGAATGGACATACTCCAGGGCTGAGAGTATTTGGCGAAGGTAGCCCACCATCTCGAACTCGGGGAGTGGGCCATAAGCATTAATATAGGAAAACATGTCGCCACCGTCCATATACTCCAAGACGAGATAACTACATAGCAAGGTCAGAAAAGATACACTATAAAGAAAGACTAGAAGAGAAAGATTGGAAGAACCCATTATAGGGGGACTGCGACTTACATCTCGGCACGGTTCTCCCAAATATCATGCAACTTGACGATATGAGGATGGTCAATAAGCTTGAGCACAGCAACCTCGCGTTCGATAGATAAGGGCATCTGTCTCTGGGAGTTGAACTCATCTCGAGTGCGATCCCATTTGTCTAACTCGGCCATACTCCCAGCCGCAGTCATTTGGGTCATGTTCTTGGCCAGGATCTTAACAGCCACGACGTCGTGTGTGGCATGATGTCTGGCTAAGCGGACGCGTGCGGCCGAGCCCTTGCCTAAAGTCTTTCCTAGTTGCCAGGGACCGATGTGTGTTTTTCGATTGCCACCTGACGCGCCGCTGGATGTCGAGATCTGGGAGAAACGGTTATCCGCGTAATTTTCCTTGGCATCTGAGGTCGCAGTATGTAGACGGGAGGAGATCTGGGGGTCAGCGTTACTAGGCTTAGCATGGCGTTTCGAGTTGGAAACGAGACTACTGGACAGCGAGACGGTGCCTTTTTGGTAAGGGCGCTTGGTGGAGGTAACGCTGGTTGGATGGGCACGCAATGGGTGCGGTTCAGGCTTTGGCGGCCTACCGTGCTTCCCGGGCTTCTGGGGCGAAGCATTGACGATCCGATCGGTTGCATCTCCTAGAGGAGCGCGGCGGATACGAGTCTTAGAACCCCCGCGGTCAGCCATGTCCTACCTAGGTAGGTGAACAAGCTAGCATGTCCGTGCTGGTCTTAATGTAGCAGACCCAGTTTGCCCTGGTGGTGGGAGCTCTTGGAGAGGCGAGGGTTGAGAACAAATAGGATGGGACAACAATGCCTGTGTTGCAAGCGCAGAGATAATTAATTAGTATGGGCCAAGCGAGGGAAATGCGCAAAAGAAGCTACAGATAGTAGAGGAACAAGACGGATAGGTTGGTGAGTGTGTGCTCAAGTGTGCCACGAGTTGATGTAGCGTGCCACGTCCAGGAAAGGAGGAAACGGTAGAGGGCTTGAAGAAAACCAGAGGACATAGCTGCACAGATGTGAATGCGCCAGTGACGTGGGAGTTCCAGCATGTGACTCGCGTGAAGAATGCGGGTGGAGGGGCGGCTTGGAAGAGGTGCAAGAAGTCGAGGGATACACTATGGTGTGTAGTAAATAAAGCAAAGTACCTCCTACCTTCAGGTACCTACCTACCTACTGACATTCATTCATTATTACCTACCTACATGTAGTACCTACCAGGCACCTACTCAGCCCCAACTCTACATACTAGTACGTTAGCCAAGGCATTGTTATCCTTGGGTTACACAGCTGCGTGTGATATATAATTGTTGATAGCATGTCTAAGTTACCTACACCCACCTATCATTGGATCCTATCCACACCAGCACAATGAGTGCCATCAATTTACCTGCTAGTATCCATTGGCAGTGCCGAATGAATTGAAGGACCCCCCCAGGGAATATTTTGATGATTTTCTCCTGCCTTTTCCTCTGTGTGCATATTTGGCTACATTGTGCGTTGCTCGGCTCTGCGCTGGCTTATAGGTCAAAGTAAATAAACAAAGCACTGGAAAATAGGATGTTGGAAATGTAGCAGACAACAACACCACAGCCAATCTACGAAGTCTCAATCTTTGAAATACAGAACTTAATTGCTACAAAAACTTGAACTTGACTGAAAATGAGATGTCTATACGCATCGGGGTTGGTAGATACCTAAGGTCGGTAACCGTGGGATAGTATATGGATTCCGGAGACATGATGCGCAGAAACAACTGCTTATTGAAAGGTAGCACCTAAGAAGCAGCCTTGGCTTGATGGCTACAGTGTTGGAGGATCGAGGTCTTCTGTCATGTTGTAGTTGAAAATCGAGGTAATGTAGTGACCGGATCACATTCAATTCAATTTAAGGTTGCATGCAATGGTGAGTGCCTACAGTACTCCACTTACTCTAAGGCTGCATTCCATAGACATGGTAAGCAGCTATTTCAGGTTAGCTCAGTATCCCACTAACCCCGCTTAAATGATTCCCCACCTGCTTCAGCCGACCCTGTCAATTAAAACGCGGTAGGTGCCTCACGCGTCTCTTGTACCTAGTATACATGCACAGCAGTTGGTTGGGTGCGCGCCGCATAGACCACAACGGGCGATGATGATGACTTCTTTTAATAAACACACTCTACCCACTTTGTGAAGGTGCAACTTTACGCCGTTGTAGCGTCTTGCAGAACAACACTCTACTCCACTCCATTCATCCCAATACTAAGAAGCGGGATAATCTGGACAGTTCGTTTGTCTTAGCCTAGCGTTTTCTATTCATTTCACGCATCCCACTCTAAATTGCTGCCCCGGCTTTCGCCATGCCATCTCTCGAACCCCGCCGGCGGTCGAGGGCTGTCTACGAGGAAGACGACGACCCCGAACCATCGCCAGCCACTTCCGACTCATCGAAAAGACGGAGGGGCCTCAATGGCCACGTGTCTCACGATGACGAGGAAGAGATGAGCGATGGTTCCCCCGCCCCCCCGAACCGCAGAGTCAATGGAGACACCTCGACAAACGGCAATGCTCCCGGCCTGACCGACTTCCATCCTGGCGCCATAGTCCGGGTCCGGGTCAACAACTTCGTCACGTACACGCAAGCCGAATTCCTTCCTGGCCCTAACTTGAATATGGTCATTGGCCCGAACGGAACGGGCAAAAGCTCTCTTGTTTGTGCTATCTGTCTCGGCTTGGGATACCACCCCAAGCACCTCGGGCGTGCCAGTCATGTTGGCGAGTTCGTGAAGCATGGCCAGGAGAGCGCTACGATAGAGGTGGAACTACAGAAGCGACCAAAAGACCGAGCGAACCACACCATCCGCGTCCAGATCAACCGAGAAGACAACGGCCGGAAATGGTGGCTGAACGGCAGGGAGAGTACCCACAAGGCTATACAAGAGCTGACCCGGAAGTTGCGCATCCAAATCGACAACCTGTGCCAGTTTCTGCCGCAAGATAAGGTCGCCGAATTCGCCGGCTTAACTCCTACGCGCCTTCTTGAAGAGACTCTCCGCGCTGCCGCGCCCGAGGAGGTTCTTACCTGGCAAACGGAGCTCAAGAAACTTCATAAAGACCACAGGGAGATGAAGGTCCAGGTTGAGAACTGCTCCGAGATCCTGAAGAACCATGAGTCCCGCCAGCAGGGGCTTCAGGCTGACGTGAACAGACTGCAAGAGCGGGAAGCCATCCAGAAGAAAGTCGAAGACCTCAAGAGTGCACGTGCCGTGGCTGAGTACAATGACAAGCGTTTAAGGTACAGCGAAGCTAAGAAACGATTGAGAGACGCGAAGAAAAAGCTGGAAGAGCTACAAAATGCCTGTGGGCCTGCCTTGGAAGCCGTGAACCAAAAACACGCATATCAAGAACAGATTGAGCCTGTTGTAACTGAGAGGAAGAAGGCTTTGCGCGATGCCGAAGTGGCAGGAGATCGAGCGCTGCGCAGTATCGAGTCCTACGATGAAGCGATCCGTACAGAAGAAAACAAAGTGAAAGCCGAGGAAGACACACTACGAAATATCAAATCAAAGATTCAACAAAGACGTAAAGAACTTACGACTCTAGAGGCCAAGTTGAAGGACAAACCCCCTGAGTTTGTCCCTGCCGAATGGAATGCCAAGATTGTGAGTTTCTATCCTTCCACAATGCTCCCTCATTATGCTGATTCATATTTGCTTTTTTAGCGCCAAAAAGAGAGTGGGCTACAGGAAATAGCAGCAGAGAGACGTACCCTTGGGGACCGGTTCGACGAACTCAAGGGGTTAAACATAGCTAAGAAGAATACACTGGAACAGCTAAAACGAGAGTTTGCAAATCTGAACTCACAGCAGGGGAAGAAGCTGGCACAGTTAAAAAGCATACATGCAGATGCTGCCAAGGGCTGGGAATGGCTCCAGGAACACCAGGACCAATTTCAGAAAGAAGTATTCGGCCCCCCGATGCTTACCTGCTCCATTACAGACAATAATTACTCGGATCAAGTCCAGGCATTGCTAAACCAGGACGACTTCATCTGCTTTATTTGCCAGACGCCTAGCGATCACAAGAAACTCAGCAACCAATTCTATGCCCAGATGGGCATTGCTGTTCCGATTCGAACCTGCGGTAACGACTTCTCGTCCTTTCGACCTGCCATACCCAGAGGCCAGCTCCGCGAGCTTGGTCTCGATGCGTACGCCATCGACTATTTGGAAGGCCCTGAACCAGTGTTGGCAATGCTATGTGCGGAGAAAAAACTCCACATATCCGGCGTGGCTCGACAGGACATCAACAATGCCCAGTATGAGCAGGTGATGGCTGCTGAGCGAATACCAGCATGGGCGGCTGGCAAGCGGATATACCGTGTCGCTAGACGCAGAGAGTATGGCCCTAGCGCGACCTCAACTAGCACCAGGTCCATCATGCCGGGTCGCTTCTGGACGGATCAACCTGTCGATGAAAGCGAGCGAGCTGATATTGAAAGACGAATACAGGACGTTCAACAGGAGATAAGTACATTCAGGGAAGAAGGCCTAAGCATAAGAGAGAAGAGGAAGAGCTTTGAAGACCGCGAAGACGAAGTCCGTGGGGAAATTGTAGGTTTTGTGCCCGTCGGGTTGTAGGCAGAATACTAATGGCCGTCTAGGACACCCTAAAGCAGCAGAAAAACGAGCTGCAAAAAGCGGCTACGCAATACGCATCGCTTGGAGACAAGATTCGTAAGATATCGACTGGTCTACGTAACATAAGAATACCAGCTAACTAGACATAGCCATCGTGAGAGGCCAACTAGAGGACGCACGGAGAGCCACAGGCGATACTAGATTACGTATCTGTGAATACGGTGCCAAATCAGACGAGCTCGTGCTTGAAAGGGCACGATCTGTTCTTCAACATAAAGAACTTCTGTCCAGCATTCGAGATGCTCACCAAGCCCTGCTAAATGTTCAGATCCGCCTCATCGAAGCTAAATCAGACGTAAAAGCGCTAGAAGAACGAAACCTGGACATTAAGAGACGCCTCGACGATGAACAGACGGAGATACAAACAGCTAAGGCAGAGGCTGATTCACTCAAAGAGGACGCGCAAGCTGCTAGAGAAATGGTTTCAGAAGCGGTGGCAGAAGACCCCGATCGCTTACCCTACTTGAACGACCTCGCCTCGGGCAAGACCGTCGAGGACCTCGATAACGAGATCGGGGCTGAGCAGAGCAAGCTTGAGTATGTTCACGCCGTTGACCCGGCGGTGATGCGACAGTTCCGGAAGCGTGCACAGGAGATCCAGAATCTAACACAACAAATGGGAGATCTTACTACGAGGTTCGACTCGTTGACACGTAAGATTGATGAGTTAAGGCAAAACTGGGAGCCACGCGTCGACGCCTTGATTACCAAGATTAATGATGCGTTTGCTTATAATTTCGAACAAATCAACTGCGCTGGACAGGTGGATCTCTACAAGGACGAAGAAGACTTTGAGCAATGGGCCATTGAGATCAAAGTCAAATTCCGGTTAGTACCAACCCTCCGTCTCCTCACATCATCCTGTCAAAAGTCCCTTCCCCCTTCCATCTCCTCTACACTACCTATCATACAATAGCCCCCACGAAAACCTCACTAGCTAACATACAACGAACCACGACAGACAAAACGAGACGCTCCAGCAGCTCAACCAGCACCGGCAGTCGGGCGGGGAGCGGGCCGTGTCGACCATCTTCTACCTGATGGCGTTGCAGAGCATGGCGCAGGCGCCCTTCCGCGTCGTCGACGAGATCAACCAGGGCATGGACCCGCGCAATGAGCGCATGGTGCACGAGCGCATGGTCGAGATCGCCTGCCGCGAGCACACCTCGCAGTACTTCCTCATCACCCCCAAGCTGCTCACCGGCCTCCGCTACGACGAGCGCATGCGCGTCCTCTGCATCGCCTCGGGCGAACACATGCCCCCCGAGGGCCGCAAGCTCGACTTCGCCAAGATCGTCCGCATCCAGACGGCCCTTGTCGGCGCTGCTGCTTAGCTTCTTCCCAGCCCCGCGTTGCTTTCTCGAAATTATGGGCGTCGGGTTATGCTCGATACAATACCCTATGTCATGTTCCCTGTGTGGATCCGGCGTTTGCGGGGTGGTTCACAAGTCTTATTTTGCTGCGTGTGCGTATTCTAGATAGTAATAACCCGGCAGGCAGGGTATAGGACCGGCTTAGACGTAAACGGCCCATCGCCAGGATGAGTTTAATAGTGTCATTAGAGGTCGACGCATACATACCTTCACGGGGGTTTGGGACGGGAAATAGTTTACTGGGCAACTCTACTCGGCTCTGAAAGAGGATCTCACAACGTGAATACGACGCGAATACATTCATTAGCCGTGAACGCGGATTCTACTTCTGGATTTTACTTGCAAGCAACGACGATGTATGGGTATATAAACAGGACTTGACTTGTTTTCGATATTAGTGGTTTGATTATGATTACAAAGGCGATATGGTGACCTCGGCGCTTTTTAACATGTCGGCCGGCTCCATACACGCCAACAAACGATTCGTCCCCTGGTACCTAATAAAGGTGCATCAACTCATCCGAACACGTAGTCTCTCAACACTACTATACCCGCCTGCCCTCCTCTACCACGCCTTCCGTGTTGTTAACAAGCACACCCTCCTGCGCTCACAAATTGCTCAAAATATCCATCACAGCCCAGACCTTATCCAGCAGGGTAATCCCATAGCCGAGGCCCACGACGCCCCTAGTAAAGCGCCAACCGCGCTCCTGGTCGGCGACGGGGTATCGCGCAGGGGCAGGGATAGCGGTGCGGACGCCGAGGGCGCCGAAGCGGTCCTCGCAGACGCTCTTGAGATTACACAGGCCGCGCAGGCCTTCCTCGCCTGCGAAGCGGCCGTAGCCGGACCCGGCGACGCCGCCGAAGGGGAGCTGGACGGCGTAGAAGACGGCGAAGTCGTTGACGGCGACGCCGCCGGCGCGGACGCCGGCGACGATGGCGCGGAGCTCGGGGTCCGCGTCGCCCCCGTAGACGGAGGCGCCGAGCCCGAAGGCGGGCGCGTTGGCGAGAGATAGGACTGCCGACGCCGTGCTTGCGGGAGCCCGCAGGATGGTCATGATGGGCCCGAAACACTCCTCGTTCGCGATGGCCATGTCCGCTGTCACGTCCACGAGGAGCGTCGGCGAGAAGTAGAACCCGTGGGGGTGCTCGGGGTGGACGTACCGCGTCCCGCCCGCGAGCAGCTTGGCGCCGGATTTCACGGCGTCGGCGACGAGGGCTTCGAGGCGGGGGAAGGAGGCGTCCGAGACCATTGCGCCGACGTCCTTGTCTAGTCCCATGCGCAGCGCGCGTACGCGGGGTGCGAGCATGGCGACGAGCTTGTCGTAGACCCCCGGCGTGGCGATGATGCGCTCGATGCCGATGCAGTTCTGCCCGCTGGCCTGGAAGGTGCCGCGCAGGAGGATGTCGGCGATGCGAGGGAGGTCGCGCGCCGCTGAGTCGAGGACCATGGCTGCGTCTTTGCCGCCCAGCTCGGCGACCACGGGGGTGAGGTTGCGCGCCGCGCTCGCTGCTACGTGGTGGCACACGGGCCGGCTGCCGATGAAGGTGAGGTGTGCGATGTCCGGGTGGCTGGTCAAGTGGCCTGCGGTCTGCGGCCAGCAGACGACGCTCTGGATCAACGCCGGGTCGTGGCCGTGTGCTACCAGGGCGCCCCGCGCGATGCTGGTGTAGTATGCTGCGCTCCAGCACGTCTGCTCGCTGACCTTGACCACGACGCCGTTGCCGGCGAAGATGGAGCTGATGATGGGGCCCATGAGGTTGTGAAAGGGGTAGTTCCAACTAACAAGGGCGGCCACAACACCCAATGGCTCGTAATGCACCGTGCCCTTCTTGTAGGACAGCAGCAGGTTCGTCGGCCGCTTCGAGGGTCGCAGGGCCTTCTCGCCGTGCTTGATGGTCCACTGGAGCTTCTCGGCCGTCACCATGATCTCGCCCAGCTGCGCGTCGACCATGGTCTTGCCCGAGTCGAGCGAGCTGGCCCTGCAGATCTGCTCCTGGTTGTCGAGGACGTGCTGCAGCATCGAGCGCAGCACCCGCCGTCGCTCGGCGAAGCTCGTACTAGCCCATTTCTGCTGTGCTGCGGCGGCTTGTGCGATGGCTCGATCGAGGCCGGCGGGGGTCGACGGGTTCACGAAGCCCAGGAATTGGCCGGTGGCTGGCGCGTAGCACTGTATAGCTGTCGTTCCGGCGGCCTTGATGTTCGGCGTCTCCAGCACCGTTGTTTCTTCGGGTAGCTTTGGCGGCGGGACCGAATATCGGATGGGTGTCTCTGCTAAACCAGCGAAGGTCAAGGCGAGTAGTAGTAATAAGGCGCCCAGTGCTGAGCCGACGAGGATGGGTAGGGATGGGGTCACGAAGCTGAGGTCGGTGATCCTATAGACACCATGTTAGAAGACGTGGAACGGGCCATGGTCTAAGAGGGTAGCCTGGACTGGTAAGAGTACATACGGGAACTGTCGCAAGTGCAGAGCTAGCTGATCAAGCCAAACCTCCAGATCAGGCGCCATTATGATGAGTCGAGACAGTGCTTGTCTGGCCCAGATGTCACCGTTTCAGTCGCAAGTATGATACGCCCATCGAAACACTCGTCACCGCCAAAACGAGCGTTCAATGGCGTGCAACTTCCCATCTACCTACAGCGGGTCGTGTCGTTGGACGGGGCACTCGTTCGATTAATTGATTGATTGATTAAGGCAAGGGTCCCCGTGGCTAGTGACAGCTGATTGCTCAATTAGGAATGTGTGGCTGAAGTGCTTGATGCGCCAGGGCTGCTTTGGGTACATGACAAAGGTGAAGTTGCACATGCCATTCATTATTCTTTCTTATATGCGCTTCTCCGTGGAAGCCGCTGATATATCGAAGAGGGAATAAAGTCTATCGATCATCAAGTTCAAGGTTTGTTCAATTGGGCTTCAATTTTCCATCCACGCGCTGCATTAATATTTACTCTGCTGAGCCTTTTCAATTCGCTTTGCTCTCCCTTGCCCGTTGCGAAAGGTCTATATACAGAGAGAAGGGAGCCTTCACGCGCCCCTCTTCCTCACAAGTGGCTGTAGTAGGTGTCAACGTCTCTTTGAACACCCCTTTCATGCAATAAATGCCGTCGCTCTCCAGTGTCGACAAGGACCGTAAATCTTTACACGCTAAACGCCGCCCCACTCTTGCCCATGAAAACTGAAACGCGAAAGCAAAACTAAATGCTATGGGGGAGGTGATGGCCGGTCATGTACGTTCCCGGCATCGAGCAACCGTCATGATATAAAGTATAGGATAAGAATGTGTTGTTCAAGTAAGAAAGTCTAGTTCCCAAAGAAAAGGACAGAGGTCCAAGATACTGTGACTTTCATCATCGCCTCGTACAATGGCCGCGCCAATACTATGCACCAAGAAAATAAAAAGGAAAAACGCCAACGCCGGGTCCAGAAAAGCAGTCGACGACGCGTCCTGTACTGCCAAGGCCATGTCAGAAGTACGGCACGCCATCCATGCCCGTAGGTATCGTAGATTGCTCATTGAAGATCGTGGGGTACTAAGAGCGTATGTTTATCGTGGAAATTCAAGTAATGGGTGGAGGCGGCCATGATAAACGCCGGCCTCGAAAATGTATATAGTGCGGGCTGGAACCAAATAGGTTACTCATGTTCGCGAATGTGATTGTTCTGGTCTTTGTGGAATGCGAAAGGTGCCTTGAACGACTTGCCACGAGTGCGTCTTCGAATCCGGTTGACCAACCCATTGCCTTCGGGTTCTGACGGTCCTACTGACTGCGTAGACTCATAGCGACTTAGCATAGCAGCACTTGTAAAGTCGTTCGAAGCCTCGAAACTGGCTCGGACTCCTCGGTCCATCCGGTCCATCGATTGTCGCATGCGATCATACGATGGTCGCACACGATCGATAGACTGCCGAATCGCTCTCTCAGGAATATCTGCCGGTTGGTTTACCGGCGTTTCATTGGATAGGTCATGCCGAGTATAGTTTGTTCCGTCACTTCCTCTTTGACTACGAGGTCCATGACCAGCTATGGAAGTCGCCGCGATAGACGGGGGATAGATCGGCCGAAGATCTTCGTCAACACTCTGCTGCGGCTGATGCTGATGTTTGCGCCGAGAGGACCCCGAAGAGCTGGATATACTTTCCTTTGTATCGTTTGTACTGCGCTCTACTCCTTCATTGGTGGATTTGCCGAACTGACCGGAAGTAATTTGTTCTCGAATAATATCAACGTCATATGGCCAGAACACCTTCTGTAACGCTTTGCTGGCATAGCGGGGTGCTATGCAGATGAGGGGGGTAAGGACAAGGACAATCCAGAATGACAGCTCACTGTAGATCTGTGCTGCCGTTCCATAAAAGGTTCCCGCAAATGTTGAAGACGTATAGACACCCGACCAGAAGAAAACCAGCAAGTCACTGATCCCAATGATCAATACTGTGAGCCAATCCCAGGCATATGTGTTGATAAGAATGTACAGATTGATCGTGATAACTGCAGGATGAGCGATGTAGGCACCGAGTCGATAACGTTCAACCACATCCTTACCGTTTCCAGCAATAGTTGGAGTGTTAGCAACGACCAAGTAAGGTATGAAAAACGTGATGACGCTTTGATAAAGGCCGTCTGCCATATATGTCCTAAATGGAAATTAGTACGACTGAGACTTAAAAGAAAGAAGTTGATCGGAGCCTACCAGAATTTTGCCTGTGTCCACTCCAAGCGTTCTATACCACGACGGTAGAGTTGCGGAACAGCGAGGGAGACAGAATCAGAGACATCTTGGTCGAGGACTCCTATGACAATCGGTGGAAGTGAGGTGAAAATGAGGTTGAACAAGATAATGTACGTGTATTCGAAGAGGTATGTGATGTCGTAGTTGCACCAGATCTGAAACCAGAAAATGGTAAAGGTCCAGATCATGTTTTTGTAGAAGAAATTGGCAATCGCCTCAGCCATTCTTCTGTATGACCATCGACCATGGACCAAAACTAAGCGCTGGAGGAATCGGAATTGACCAATGGCGTAGTCGGCAGACATCACAGCTTGACGACCTTCAACACCGGCAATACCTACACCGACGTCTGCTTCCTGAATCATGGCAACATCATTAGCACCGTCTCCGATCGAGAGTGTCATTACGTCTAAGCTATTCTTGACCATTGATACGACCGCAGCCTTTTGGGCTGGGCTAACACGACAGCAAAGAACCGAGGCGCACTGTTTGCACAAAATCAGGAACTTCTGTTTCAATCTCTCATCGAGAACCCATTTTAGAGTAAACCCATCAACAACCAAAGCATGTGTAGGCGATGGGGGTTCGTGATTGATGCGCGCTTCGGCTAGATCTTCGTCGTTGCCGGTAAGTCCAAAATGTTGGAGCCTTCGGGTAAGCTCTGCATCTAGCTGAGCGATGAACTCTTCATTCCTTGTGTTTCCCGACTCGTCTTCAACAACTTTCAGAGTTATAAGCTCCATGTCGTTGTTGAGCAGATTACAAGAGAAACCGATATTGATAGCGGTTTCTACCTTGTCTCCAGTGAGGACCCACAGCTTAATACCTGCTCTTCCAAGTAATTCGATCGTATCAGGTACACCATCTTGAAGACGATCTTCAATCGCTGTACCGCCAAGTAGGGTAAGGTTTTGTTCGATCTTATCGGCGACTTCCTCAAGCTTCTCCTCTCGGTCCTGCATAGCAGAAGCAGCTTTATCATGCTCCTTGCGCCATTCGAGATACTCTTGCTCAGAGAGTATGCGCTGTGCTATACAAAGTGTGCGCAAACCCTCACGTGCAAACATCTCGAGGTGTTCAGCTGTAGTCTTGCGCAGTGCTGCTTGCTCGCCGCGCGTAAGCCGCGAGTAAATAATACTGTCTGCACCTTTGCAGAACAGAATGATGCGCCCATCAGGCATTCTGATAATTGCACTCATTCGCTTTCGACTAGAGTTAAACTCAATAGTGTTCAGGATCGTATAATGGATTTCCTCGCCCATGACATTCAATCTAATTCCTTCAGATGTAGATCCGAGAACCGTGAAACCCATGTCACGTGCTGTTGCAACCAGCGCGGCCTCATCTGGAGATTGAGCTTTAAAATCAATCCTTGGACTCTCGCCGGGGATATGTTCGGCTATGACAGTATGACAGAGAGCGAGAGCAAGCATGAAATGAGCGTTTGCCTCTCTCTGTTCGTCTCCAGATGCTCCTCGAAGGTCGTCCACGAAGTCTGGTGCGATAAAAGTCATGTCATCGCTATGGAGATAAGGGTTGTCATGGATCACCCGGAGCCCTTCAAGAGCACGAGTTTTACAGGCAGCAATTTGCTCCTTGGCCTCGGCGGCTTCCTTGACCACATCAACACCCAAGCGCTTTCGCATACCGGCTTGCGCTTCTGTGTAAGCCTCTCCGTAGGGTTGTCCATTAATAGTGGCCTTTTTGAACTCCATCACGTTCTGAGTAAGAGTGCCTGTCTTGTCGGAGAAGATGTATTCGATTTGGCCAACATCGTCGGAAATATTCCACGATTTTGGAACGCAGGGGTAATCAATCGGTTCGTAATACATTTGTACGTCGCTGTATATGAATATAGCTTGAAGCGTCCGCACGATTTCGAGGGAAATGTATAGAGAGATTGGAATCAAATTCTGGAAGACGATAAGAGCAGCGAAAAACGTGATGAAGCCGGTCATGGCGGGAGTTCCGCCAATCGCGCCGTAATCAAACCAAGCTATTGATGCATCTAGCTTGCCCCAGGATACACCATTGACAATTGCGGATAGCAGGCAGATGACGAAAAGAATGCCGAAATTGAGGAGTACGTTGAAGTTCAGCTCGCGAGCAATGCGCGGTCGCTTGCTAGGCGTCGCGCCTGCATTCATCATAATCTTGGTGTCATGGCCAGTAAAGACGACCACGCCGAGAACCCATTCTGTGTTTCTTAAATTGCAACCTCTGAGAAGCAAATTATCGATCGTAATTGGCTCCGACATCTCCTTTGGGCCAACTCTTGGGATAAGTTGTTCCCACTTGATGGCCGCGTTGTACTTGTAGAGGTTGGCTTGTGGCGGTTCACTCTCAATCGAAAATTGAGCTCGCTCACAATCTCTGGCATGCTTGAGAGTTCGTCCACAACGGAGGGCCTGACGGACCTTCAGGTTAGTCTCACCATCTAGATTCTTCGTTTCCACATAGCAAGCCCCGTCGTTGTCGGATGTGGCCAGGACGATGACGTCCGCAGGCAATTCGTCGT
Source organism: Xylaria telfairii (assembly GCA_022495065.1). Lineage (NCBI taxonomy): Eukaryota > Fungi > Ascomycota > Sordariomycetes > Xylariales > Xylariaceae > Xylaria > Xylaria telfairii. The sequence goes on from MU383849.1 coordinate 386,915, forward strand.
CGTTGTAAAGTCGAACAAAATCGCCGACCTGGAGGTTCTTCCACATGTCTTTATGAAACCTTGCTTGACCAGTAACTTCACGCTCGTAGTTAATTAAATCACCCTTCTCACGTGCGAGAGCGTCAACTTCCATAGGGTTCCCGGATGAAGTTCCGGTGGGCGGTAATGGCGAGGAGACGGGTGTCATTTGTATGTCTTCGAATGCTGAAGCCATCGACTTTCGATTTGCTTTAGTCTCGATTGAAGCGCGCGGATTCGCAGAGTCCTCGATTATACCTGGCGAATCCGTGTCCTTCTTCCATGAGCTCTTAATGGCATCCCACAATAGACTGAAGAATCTGGATGTGGCCTTTTTGATCTTCCTCCAAGTAGACACATTGTCCTCGGCAACGTTGACGTTCTCCCATCCAACAAGGCGATGCACGGCAGCGTTGTTGAGCTCGTTATCCAGAACCGTTCGGCGGTAGTCTTCAATGGCATCTTTGATAGCTGTCACAGTGATAATGAAGATCAAAGGGATGGCGTTGACGCCGGGATTCGTTCCTCCAAAAATGGGGAAAAACTAGAAGCAAAGTTTGGCATATGGCAGAATAGTACAGGGCATTCATTAACTTACCACCAAGATAACATTGAAAAGGAAAAAGATATTGGCAATATTATGGAACTGGAACCATATGTTCTTAGGAATGAAAGACAAGGGCGTGTACTTGGCTGTCCGGATTTTGTTCCTCGTGTACGTCTGAGCGGGATTCCCTTCCTCGTCCTTCCAGTCTGCCGGCAGTGGTAAGTTGAAAAACAGAGTCCTCCCTTCACCCTCGTCTTCTGATGTGGTGGTACTATTTGCGTCCGTCTGCTGGCCAGGCTGCTCTTGCATGGTCGTACCATTTCCCCCTTGACTCCCGCTCGACTGGCTCGACCCACCAGACTGCCTCTTTTCTGTCGAGTCAGACCTCTTGTGTACCCTACCCTTGATAGAGATCCGCTTGCGACCACTGCTCTTGACAGTGAGTTTGCGGGTAGCCCATCGTGACCTGGTGGTCGCAGCATCCTGCTGCTTGTTCCCTCCGTCTTTCGCCATGGTTAGGGATATCTCGGGCAGCGCCCGTCAGTTGCAGCTCTCGTCGCCAGACCCGCTCGCCCTCCTACAGTAATATTTCCCGCCGCGAGTCAAGGCTCCCGAACAGCTCAGGGCGGAAGCGTCGCGTTGTGGCTGTTTTCGGAATGGGCGAGCACAATTGATTAGAGACGCGGCTCTATCTGCGAGTGCATGCGAGCAATCGTTGATCGTCGATGCGATTGGAAACAAGCGTTCGTGTGCAATCTATGCGGGCATTTCCCGGCGTTAGTGGAAGGAGGGTGAGTTGTCCCCGTCGTGGTTGGTGTTGTTGCTGACAGGGAGACAGGACGGGACGGACTGGACAGGATGGACGGAACTGGAAAGGGAACAGTGGAAAGTTTTGATTGATTCGCTGGGCTGCTGAAGGTACAGTACACGGGAGGTATGAACATGCCGGATGGACCGGGGTTGAGAACTCGCCGGGCTGGGTCCCCTGCGTATCTGCACAAGGGGGCATGGAATAGTGGGCTTCGGTGTCAGCACGGCCCTAAAATTACAGCATTACAGTAGTACGGTACAGCACACGAACACAGGCAGGACACAAGTACCTGTACTGTGCCACCCCTATAAGCATACGCAGCTCTGGCAGGCTTTGCCTGTCTTTCTTGCATTGAGGCGTGCTCATTGTCCAAAAATGAGATTGGCCCCGAGAATCACGAGCATTCGCACAGTGCAAATCATACTACCTACTGTATGTACATACTCCAGCACTCCGCCGAAGAAGTGATATATATCCATTATTTATTATATGACACAGCACCCAGCGTGGCGCAAGCCTGAGTGCGAAACTTTAGAAACCAGGCAACTTTGTAAGCAACCTACTACCTAATGTACAGATCAAGGCCCTAATGTTCTCACCAACAGACGATTTTGTTCAAAGGTAGTCTAGCACCACCACCTCCTTTACCGAATCCTCTCCTTTCTTGTACTGTTTAGTAGGTACCTAGGTAGGTAGTTACAACAAACACTGAAGAAGATCGGCATGCACAGCAGGCTGTAGTGCAGCGCAGAAACAAAAATCGCGACTCTAACTTACGCCACCAGTTTCTACTAGTACCACCTACCTACCTGGGTACAGGTAGTCGAGATCGCTACGCGCTACCATAAGTATTGCATTTGTAAGCCGCAGCATGTCCTTCGTTTCAACACTTCCCATGTAGCGCAATGACGGTGTTCACTGCAGCATAGGACCTCTATTCCAACTAAGCCTCTTGTGCTTTGTGCCTTGTGCTTTGCGCTGCCATGAGTAAGGCTTATTGAAGGATGTGCAGCAGTGCGGCGTATGGTACTTGTTTGCAACTATAAGGGGAATGCTACTTGTTACACTACATTTTGTCATAACTGTCATTTCAGGGTCTTGATCCTGCCGGTGGAGACGGCCCCAGAAATGTCCTGCCAGATCAAAGGGGCTATTCTAATACAGCAAAGTCAGGTACAGTGCGAGTGTAGAACAACGAGGGCGGGGCATGTGTAGTCTGGATCCCTCTGGTCGGGTAGCCTTTAAAATGATAGTATAGATATAGCGAGATAGTGCTTTGTAGGTGTGGCCGGACTTGACCTTGAATACAATACAGCTAGACAGAGTAGGTATATACTTAGAGAAAATTGATCTTTGGTGGCTTCAAAAGAATCTCAGTCCATCCACAGGTTTCAAGAAAATATGGTAGAGGTACTCGAGGCCACTGTATACTAGATACTGTAATACAGATAGATCCCGTGCCTACCTAGGAAACTTATCTCCACTCAGCGCGGTCTCTCCTTAAGTACCTACCTAACAAGCTGTTAGACCGTCAATATAGAGTAGAAATCAACTGCATGTGCTAATACGCGCGGTTGGTCACCACGCGCCTTGCCTGAGCCCTTTAATCCAACGCTGAATTTATAAAAGGCCTGCGGCATCAAGCAATGTTGGATAGAGCTGCGGTATAGCACGTGTGTTCGGCTCCCCTCCCGCCCTGCAGCCGAAACTGACATATCCGTACTGTAGGTACCTACCTACCCTGGGTGCCTAGCTATGTTCAACTGGAGACTCATTCCTCGGGAACTTACACGTAATGCGGAATTAGACGCGACTCCAGCACTCTTCTAGTCGGGCTACAGTGGAGATGGCCCGCCTGGCCGCGACCGCGAGGAATTTCGAACAACTCCAATCAGGTGCCAGCGTATACAGCCCGCCGGCAAGAAGAGCACGGAGGCTCCTGGGGCGTAGTTATCCTATCCTTAGGTGAGGTCAATCTTACAGCTGTGTAAGGCTTCAGGTAGTGTCCCAAGATAACATCATGGCGAAGTCTGGATGCGACCAATCCAACGAGAGCCAGACGAATCCAGACGAATAGAGGTTGCCCCACGGCCACGATTACCTATAGGCAATGCTACGCTGAGTACAGCATTAGGTACTGTGACTATTAATTAAGAGGTGTGCCAAATATGGTAGCAATATCATGCTCTATGCCTATTAAAGACAAGACAAGTCTGGAATCCTAGTTTTCCACGAGCGACAGATGGCGACGGGCTCATGACAAATGTCAATTCGGTAGCCTGCGTCATTCGCAGTGGTCACCCTCTTCTTTGAAACGGGCCGGCACAGCGTATCATCCCAGGATGTAGTTGGATGGGACAGGAATCTTTGCATGCTTCGTGGGACAATCCTTCAACCAAGGCATCGTGCCCCGTATAAAGGAATCTTGGGAGGAATCGCGCTCCTTTTCCCTACTTACAGTACAAGTCATGATCATAAGAATTATCTTCTTTAATATCGCATACAATAATTGGTCCCATGATGCAGAAGATAACACCGCCCGTAAAAAGCCATGACGCAGAGAGTTTGGGGCTCCGACTCGCCGCACGCACAACCACAAGTCATCCTCGCGGCTTCGGGTGCTTCCTGGATCCCGACGGGGGTGAAGACAGGGGTTCTACCTACGGCTGGAGGTGGTATGCAGTACCTTATGTACTCTACATACATACCTAAACACAAAGTATCTGTACCATAATACCATACCATTGCTACCCAGATCATGGGTACTTACGAGCTGAAGAGCCATTCATGGGGTCATGGTCGCAGAATTTCAACACTGATTCAATCCTAGAAAATTCAATGCGTCATGAGCGAGGATAGCGACGTATTAATACAGTATGTGGTCAAAATATCACCTACACTACTGTACAAGGCTTGCTCGGGCCAAACTACTGTAGTACTGTAAAACTTGCCGGCCACTTTAGCTCACGAGCTAGAAGCGGACGGTGATAGTTGAACTCCGTTCCCCAGCTCCTGCCCAGCTACTCGGAATTAACAGGCGGTCGGAATGTGTGGAGCACAGTGAAACTGGAGGACGGCTGACGCCACAGCCTCCTGAGACTTGCAATGCGACAGCTTACTCGGCTTCCCGGTTATAGAACAAGAAAGAAGGCAATGTACGTACCCAGGGCCAAGAAACTGGGAGAATATCAGATTAGATCGCCTCGCATCAACAACCCAAGATTCCAGGTAAGCTTAGAGTTCGTATTTTTAGTGTACTTACATACACATAGGTACCTAGGTAGGTGGCAACCCTAACGTTCGGTACTTTTACCTGTACATAGGTATGTACAGATGTCTATGTAGTACCAGACTTACCAGTAGGAGGTTATCAAACACCCGATCTTCCAAAACCCCAACAGCCCCTTAAAACCGCAACCTATCGATTTCCTTCCGAGCCGGCCCCCTGGGCTCTTCGATGCTCGCTTGTCCCAGTATGCGGATAGGTGAGGTAGGCAGTTAGATTAATCCCCCGGCCAAGAAATGGGAGAACTTGGTCCATTACGACTTGCGGATTACGCTCTCTGCAACCTACAGTACACTCACTCACCACTCATTCACCTCTAGTAATATGCTTACAGGCGTAGCATATCGAGTGTCAAAACACAGGTAGGTAGTAAGTACAGCGCAGTAGGTAGATATTGTTCCGCATTGCTTAGAATCCTTGATATATAGAATGGTAACATGTAAATTGATATAATTTCAATCTGCAGTTGGTTCTAGAGACACATATTGATAATATTCCTCGGCGGTGAGGTAGGTATTATAGCCAAGCTACTGTACAGTACAATGCTGTGCCTTGGGTAGATTGTTGTCGTCCAATTTCAATTCCCTTGCATTTGCATACTACACAGCCATCTAGGTGGGGGAGGGGTTGCAGTATGTTTACAGCGGCAAGCCTTACAGTACAGGTATGTCGCATTTTTGGAAACACCTTGCAATACTCCGTACCGCTGATGTGAATTTCTATTACTAATAGGCAGCAATGGCTATCATTGCTGGCCATTAAGTACTTAAAACTTAGGTACAGTACAGTATGTAGGTAATTATACATTTTGATTGTATAATTGCTTACTTCGTACTGCTTTAGAAATCAACCTGCAATCCCTCAATGTCGATTTCTGTAATGCACCTCCCCAGGCCCCACTACTAGGTGACCAACTTGGGGGACCGTTCCCTCGGGCCAATCAGATCCGGCAAATAGGACATCCGTCTGCACTGTTACGGAAATCCAGCTAGCCATCTCTGGAAATTTTGTTCACACCGGATGCCTCGTACAGCATACCTCCTACCGCACAGTAGGTACCTTGAGTCCCATCGCCCGTCTCACGACACTGGGCCACAACGCGTCGAAGACACGTCTTACCAGATCCAGGCCCAGATCCAACAGCATCGGTATGCCAAGCCTTCAGCCTGGGTCGTGAAGCATATACGCTGGAGTATACTTCTTCAGTCACGAATCTTATACCTCTAAAGGCGGACTCACGTGATTTTATGCAGCGCATCCAAGTCATCACCGCGCCTTTAATGCTCTACAGTATATTATTCATTGACAGGATTTCATATTCTCATGTAAACCGCAGCGAACCAGCATACCAACCAGGCTGGCCGCCTCAAGATGAGTTCACGGAAGAACAAAGATATTAGAGGTTTCTTTAGACCCGCAAGCACATCCAATTCCCAGAATCAGAAGCAGCCAGCCTCGTCACCACTCTCAATGTCAGATCCACCACCTGCGGACCTTCCTTCGTCCCCGAGAACTCCACAAAAGTCAGCCCCGCGGGTGTTCAGCCGCGACGCCGAGATCAAGGGGTCCGACGACTCCGAGGATGAGTCCGACGATTCGCTAGGTTCTATTACGGATGCCCTCGGCTATAGATCTGGACCCGCCGCTCACCGGCGCGATCCCAATGTGCTCTCCACGCCGCAGGCCAAGAGAATAGCCTCGGGGATACATAGATCCCCTCTGACCCTGCAGCCGAAGAGACACAAGTTCGACCTGAAAGCTCTCATCAACCACTCTCGGGAAATTGAACGCACCGAAGAGAGCTTCAGAAAGGCCGACGCCTTGATTGCCCAGACAGGACGCAACAGTGACATCTCGGACATCTCAGAGGCCGAGAACGATCCAAAGCGACTCGAGGAGACTGCTTGTAAACTTTTCGTCGGCGAGGACGACGAGGATGGGAAGGGCGACAAGATCCGCAGAGCCTTCAAGCGTTCCAAGGACGACGAGACGTCGTCACGCAAACACTGCTACTTCTTTGGTCAAGAAGAACCACCTCCGAGCACCAGCAAGAATGCCTTCCCACGGAAGAAGGCGACTGGTCGCTGGAGATGTCTCTCTCACTCAGACGCTAGACGCCGAGCATTCATAATGGGCCTGCCGCATACGTTCCTTACCCAGGGGGAAGCCCTTCCAGACGAGCTTTTCCTATGGATACTGGACGAGATTTGCAGAGAACAAAACGCAGAGTTACGGAGACAGTATATCAATCTCAGCGAGCTCTGTAATGATAATACAACCCGTCTCGTCGATGACGTGAGGTTATATGCCTTGCTCGAGAAGATTGGCGGCCCAAAGTATGCTCAAGAGCCCACCGAGTTCAGGAGCACAGCAGAAGCTCGACACGAGTACCTTGAACGGAATTGGTCGCCCTTGGTCGCATTTCTGCAACTCTTAGATAGAATTGCGCCAGGTCTACAAACGACGTCGGCTATTAGTGCCGTCCAGCTCTTGTTGCGCATGAGCATGGATCCAGTCGTCACCGCAGTAGTACGCGAACACTATATACGAGCCATAACGACGTTAGTCTCCAACCTAGCCAAATCCAAATCCAAATCCAAGTGGAACACAGCGGTACGTCCCTCATCACTTCGATTCATTATTTTTCTTCGATGGACAAGCGTACCTAACATCAACACCAGTGCGAGGCCATATGTTCATACATCTACAAGTCCATAGACGACCTCGAGCTAAAGGCCACAGTCCTCCTCTCAATACCAAGCTCCAGCCCCCATCTAGTCGATCTCCGCCGGCGCCTAGCAGCCGAGTCACTCTTCGCCGCGCCGGGGCTAGGCAGCGAGCCCATAGACGCGCACCTCAGCTTCGAGCGGATCCGCAACCGCCTCGACCAAGACGACTTCAAATCCACCAACAGAGCCGACTTCGACTTCGAGCGACTGAGGGTCCTCACAACACTCCTAGACATCGTCATCGACCGCGCCGACTTCACATCCACCCGAGATCCCGAAGAAGCGCACAAGTTCGACGCCGAGATCGACGCCCTCGCCGCGCGCGTCAAGGCCATCCACGACAAGATCCGCGACAAGGCGTCGCGGAAGAACGTCAAGCTAGCCCTATTAGGCCTCGAGAAGCGGCTCAAGTACGCCGTGCGCACGCGGCCGCCGCCGAAGCGGGAGATCTTCGCGTTCGAGGGTCCCGATGCGCGGGCCGATGCCGCCGCCGCCAAGGTCCCGAAGCAGCGCGACTTCATGCGCCAGTGGGCGCTGAAGAAGAAGGCGGAGAGGGAAGATAAGGAGGTCAGCGTGGTGGAGGCGGCCGAGTTCGCGCAGGGCGGGCGACGGCGGCGCGCTGCGAGGGGGTTGCCAGTTGCCGTGGGATAGCTAACTAAAGAGTAATTTTATAGGGGTTATCTGTCTCTCTCTCTCTCTCTCTCTATTCTCACTGGGAAGCTAGAGCAAGCGAACGGAAGCATAGATCAGAACCAGGAATTATAGAGTTTGTTTGATGTTTGGATGCTGAATCAACTATCGACACCTCGCCTGCAATGAGCCTATGACTGACTGATTGACTTCCTTATGATACAACCGTCTAATGATGAATACGAGCAAAAATTAAGACCAAGTCTTCCCTAAGCCGCTGTAGTCTCGAGCGACAGAAAACCAAACTTGCATACAAGGATCGACTTCCATTCCATCCTCGTGCCCCTTGAAGAACAGGTCTTGGATGCTTTCAACGAGTTTGTCTTTCCGACGCCATCACCCTTTATTCTCAACCCCTGAACCCACCGAACCCTCACTTAACTCCAGCGAGCCGATGTTTTTTTACCTCAGAAGGATGTGTGATAAGATGGGTAGTAGATGACACAAGGCGCGGGCGGCGAGAGACCATAACCTTGGACGACTGATTAAAACAAGTTCAATCAGTCGAAGAACTTGCGGTTCGGGTTCGCTCCGAACAAGGCCTTTCGCACAGCGGGTAGAGCGCTGGACTGTAGCAACCGTAGGCGTTCCTCGAAGGTGTTGTTGATCTCAATCTTTCCATTGCCGCCTAGGATGAAAATACCACCCGAGCTGTACGAAGTGTAGTTAGTATAGAGGCCCCTTCGAAAAATAGATGGGAAATTGAAACCGGCATAGAAAACTAGGAGCTGAACTGCGCCGAGCAATAATCGAAGGAGAGTGACGGGAAAATATACTCACGTTCCCTCGGCCAACGGGTTCTCCTCGTCGAGCTTGACCTTAGAGGTCTTGCCCGTCTCCTTCTTATACTCGTCCTCGGCCTCCTTAGCAGCCTTCTTAACAACGTCAACATCGGCCTTGCGGGCGCGGACAGCGACCTCGTCCTCAGAGAGGGCGTACATGCCCTCGAGGAGGAGGCCCTTGAGCACCGTCGTATATTTCGCCTTGTCCTTGGCCGCAGAAGCAGCGAGCTGCTTAGCGGCCTGGTCGAAGATGTCGTCGAGCAGCTCCTGGCGGGCGCCGAGGACGCGCAGGCGGGTCTTGTTGGCGACGGTGGACCGCGTGATCTGCTGCGTCATCGAGGCCTGCTTGAACTTCTTGGCGTAGGCGGCGTCGATGGCGTCCGTCTCCTCGCGCACCAGCTTCGACTTCTCGATGCTGAACTCCTCGTTCGCCTTGATCTCGATCTCGCGCGCCTTCTCGATCGCCTCCTGCTTGATGAAGGCCGTCATCTTCCGCAGCTCTTGTCCGACCTGGTTATTATCCCCTCATGTTGTCAGTGGTGGGGTTTTTGGGGAGGGTGGTTCCGTAATCCGTAACCCCGTGATGATATCCTAGTTGGTTGGGGGGGGAGGAGGGAGGGGGAAGCCCGCTCACCTGGTCGTCGGACAGAGCATGGAGTTGAGACATCTTGGAGGCGGGTTGGCGATGTCGGGGGAAGCAGAGGCGGGATCAAGAGTTTATATTATCGGTCACTGGAGCTAGAGGATGGTGTGGTTCAAGTAAATCAGGAGCTGTCGAGGAGATATGAGGGTTTGCACACGCTGTTGACGATCAGTCGTGGTGGAGGTTGCAGTAACAGTATAGTACAGTACTGGGAACAGGGTAGATAGCTCCGAGCTCTCTCTGCTGTATGTGGTAAGTTGGGTGACGCAGTTGCGTAAGCCACAGCACCCCAGCCTAGGTGTGGCTAGGTAGTGTATGTATGTTCTGTCTGGTGCACAGCCACCCAGCTTATGCAACACTTGTGCAGCAGCCAAGCTGTCAGGAGGTGACCCCCGGGCCATTCTCTACCTTGGTCACTGGGTACTGTACTACCTACGCAAGGCACTTGATGCAGGTGGCCGGCAGTGTTTCAGAGGCGCCGGCGCCAACTACGTACGGCAGTAGCTGAAGGGTGCTAGGGTCACGCCAAACGGAACGGAGGGCTCGCACCGTCGCCATCACCCACCGCCGATCAGCTGCTGCTAGCGCAAATCATCATGGATGGCATGTCATGTCATGTCCCGATCGTCACTGACCGGTAGTGCGCCCGCCCGCCAGCTCACTCATGATCTCCTGTGGGCTTTTTGTGACATATCCCTATCTATATAGTCGGACGCATGTTCATTGTGCAGGTATACCGGTTTCTGGACATTGGCTTAATCTATCACGATCTTGTCGCGGCAGTCCCCCTTATCACCTCCTTACCTGCCTACCTACCTAGTATAGGTACCTTAGGTAGGTAGAAAGTGGGCTCGATACCGACCTGCTGCATGTACGTTCAGGCGGTATCTCCAGCGCCTGCAGAGTGCTGTCCCGTAGCCCCGACCGCCTTGCCAGGGACCACCTCCCTGGAACCTACAGTACTTACTCTGCCACTTTAACGTTCACTCCACATTTCGGTCCCTGTTGTGGCATCATCCATCACTTGTTCGTACTTATACCACCTGTACCGGCTCCAGACACCAACATCTACACCCCGTCTCGAAGCCCTCTCTCCAAACGCGGCGTCGAATTCCAGAACTTAGAACTTCGCTCCGTCACCGACGCCGATCTCGTGCACATGCGCAGTTCTGAGCCAAGAACTTAAACTCTAGGTACCTGGTAGTCTCCCTGGTCCATCCCGCCTCGAACCTTGTCCAATCGACCATCTTCACGTTGTCGTCTGTGTTGTCTGTCCTCAAACCTTGGCCCGCAAGCGTTCCACAGCCGTCGCCGGCGCCGCATCCGAGGACTACATCAACTGAACACAGCCCATGCGCTGCCGTCGACCCTCTCTTCCGTCTCCCATCTCTGCCCGATGACCGTTGCTTCGAGTTGCTCGCCATGGGGCTATTTGGCGGTGTGTCGCCTGCGGGCACACTCGCGGTGAGTACCGTCTCGCCTACCACCATGGCGCCGGTTGGGTTGCACATGGATGGCAACTGATGCTCATACCTGCCACAGATCGGTATAATCGTCGGCCTGATATCTACGAGCGTCCAGTCCCTCGGCCTCACCCTGCAGCGGAAGTCGCACATGCTCGAAGACGAGAAAGGCCCCCATGAAATACAGAGACCGCCATATCGGAGACGGAGGTGGCAGTTGGGGATGGGCATGTTCGTCGTCTCCAATGTTTTGGGTAGCTCGATACAGATTTCCACGCTGCCACTCCCAGTCCTATCGACGTTGCAAGCCGCCGGCCTGGTCTTCAACTCGATATGCGCCACCCTGATACTGGGCGAGCCCTTCACGAAGTGGTCATTCTGGGGAACGGCACTCGTTTCGGTAGGGGCCGGAATGATAGCCATCTTCGGTGCCATACCCTCTCCAGCCCACAGCCTGCCGGAACTGCTGGAGCTATTAGGGAGGTGGCAATTCATCGTTTGGATGTCGCTGCAGGCCGTTGTGGTTCTCGCCATTGCCTTGTTAGTCGAATTCGCGAATCACTTTCAGAGTATCGCACAAAGCCCAAATTTCCGTCTCGCCAGAGGCCTCGCGTATGGATGCATCAGCGGCATCCTCTCTGCCCATTCCCTCCTCTTTGCCAAATCAGCCGTCGAGCTGATTCTGAGAACCATTGCCGACAGTGACAACCAGTTTGTGCACTGGCAATCATGGATACTAGTCCTGGGGCTTGTGGCCCTCGCTTTGAGCCAATTATATTATCTTCATCGTGGCTTGAAGCTCGTTTCAACATCAGTTTTATACCCCCTTGTGTTTTGCATTTACAACATCATAGCTATTTTAGACGGCCTGATCTATTTCCGCCAGACGGACCTAATATCACCCCTGCACGGCGGGCTCATTGCCTTTGGCACTGCCATCCTATTATCCGGCGTTCTCGCCTTGTCCTGGCGCCTCAGCGACGAGCAACACGCTCCTGTTGTCGGCCAGTCCTCACTAGCCCCAGGATTGGGACTCGTAGAAGATACGGAAGGCGAGGAAGAGTCTGCAATAGATTCCGATTTTCTTAGCGAGGACGGCGAAGGAATTCTACCGACATATGAGACGTTCACGCCCAACCAAGAAACGACGCCTCTCATATCAGGTGGCAAATCAAACCATCATTGGAATGACGAAATCTGGGACGAACTGGAAGACCAACAGTCTGCCAGGCCCAGTAGGCAGCGCTCAAGCACCATGCCAACAGGACCTACACTGAGTGAGGGTACCCCGTTACTGCCCAAACAACATCTATTAAGAGGGGGCTCAGCCGCATCAGTACGTGGTCCGGGGGGACGTCAAGGCGGGGAGAGCCCACGAAGGATATTCCGCCGCCGGAGGAAATCCACGGGCTTCCCCGGTTTCACGGCGCGAAAGCACGATCGCCAGAAAAGCTTCTCCGCCGCCGGGGTGCAGGACGCGCTGGGCGGTATCCTAAAGCTGAAGTGGTGGCGGCAGAGCGCGGGAGACAACAGCAACAACAATAGCCACACGGACATTGCAGTCGCGAGCCCGACGGATAGTAATAGCGGACAACCTTGGGTGCTCCAGATCCCCAAGGGACAGCGGAGGCGAGAAGACAGGAGTCCCAGATCGAGGTCTAATCCACCCTCCGATGATAGAGGGGGCGATGCCGTGTGAGAGAGACGGCCAAACAGAGCTGGGAAATTCGTACATAGTTGCATGGACAAGAGGAGAAAGGCGAAATAGGTAGAACGTCTTCCCTTTTTTTTTCTGGGTTTGGAACCTGAAACACACTTGGTACCAACCCTCCGGATAGCAAACAAACAAACCATAACTGCCTCACGATAATTATATAACCTGCCTCTTGAACACAATATCTCATTCCGGTTTAGTACCCGACGAGTTTTACCTTGTCTAAATACCTCCTTAAGCTTCGCTATATTCATTTAGGTACTGCTTGTTTAGCGGAGGTCCCTGCTGCATGGTAGATAAACAGGCGAAAAATAGAAGACAATCTCGAAATCTGAAAGATATCTATATGGTAGGTACCTAGGTACCTACTTACTGTAATCTCTGGGTACCCAAGGTACATACTTAGAAACGCTGGTATATATCGCAGCGAACCCAATATAGCGAGCGCCACGCGTGTCCGGAACCCAATTACACCTGCCACCAATTCCATCGCGTCTCATTTAGATAGGGAACGAAAGCTTGCTTCCCTTTGTTATCTCCAGAGTTTCGCTGTGTTGTTTTGTCTTAGCCACCTGCCCTATCTTATTATTGAACCGTGCTAGCATCGTATGTCTCTTCTATTACTCAATGAAGAAGTGTATAGAACGCGTCTAAATTCGTGCGCAAGAAGCAACAAAGTCCATGCCTTTTAGCTATGGGGAAGAAGATCCCACGGGCAAAAGAAACGTGTTGAAGGGTAGGCAACTGGTACTTCTACATCAGATATTTGTTGGAGTTTTTAATACAAGTCTATTGACTGTCCCTAACAAGCCGTAGAAGCTATGGATCCTGACTGTCCCGAGTGGTTTGAGATGCATCGCATAAATCCACCACCGCAAACGGTAACAGCTCAAACGCACGTAGGCTACATGGGACACCTCAAATATGCAGAGCGAGCTGGATTCCGCCCTTGCCAGGCATAAAAGAAAAACCTCATCCCATCCGACGCGTCGAAGTGTATACTTTTACAGATATCTGAGCGACCAAACCCGTGCTTTTAGACTAAATCCACCCCTGTCAAATTCCCTACTTGGGGAAGCTACCAGACTGCATTGGAAATTGACACACGGAATCGATAATTGGGAAAAAAAACTTGGGCGCAAAATGACGAGGCTGAATATCAGAATTGATACCAAGTTTACGAGGCCATATAAGTGCTAGCATCAATACCATCCTTGGGGAACTCCCTATCGTCCTGTTAGTTGCATACATGAGGGAGATATAGGGATCACTTACGGTAGAGCCACCTCAAATCTCTTCTCAATCGACTTGAGAACTTCTTGATCTTGATCACTGCTCACGAACGAAATCGCAAGACCCTTGGTGCCGAAACGGCCAGCACGACCAACGCGGTGGAGATACGAGTCGGCATCGGCGGGCAGATCGTAATTGATCGCTAGATTGATACGTTCAATGTCGATACCACGTCCAAAGACGTCAGTGGCAACGCAAATTCGCTTGTTGAATTCTTTGAATTCCTTGTAGCGCTTGATACTATAGGGTATTAGTTTTGAATCAGCTAGTTCAAGAAAGATACCACTTACCGTTCCTCCTGGCTCACACCCGAATGCACAGCAATGGATGGGAAATTGCACTCGCGAAGCAACTTGTCAAGTTCAGTAGCACGAACAGTGCTCTTGACAAAAATGATGACTTGGTTGAATTGGAGGTCATCAAGAAGCTCGTTGAGTCTCCGGTTCTTCTCCTTCTCCTCGAGCTTGATGTAGTACTGCTGGAGACCGTGTAGTGTCAACTTGGTGTCTTCGTCGACATAATGTTCCGTAGGGTTCTGCATGAATTTGCGGCAGATTGGCTTGATCTCATCCGATAGGGTGGCGCTGAACATCATCACCTGTTTCTGGGTCGGGGTTGATCGAAAGATCTCTTGAACATCACGGCGCATATCTGGTTGTGTTAGTCCAGACCAGAACGATGATACTGGGTGAGCTTACCAATAGCATCAAGCATCTTATCACACTCATCCAAGACGAAGATTCGGACACTTCCGAGACGAAGGTGCTTGTCACGGATGAGAGCATTGAGACGGCCAGGGGTGCCGACGATGATGTGAGGATGAGTGTCCTTGTTCTTGAGGATCTCGGCATCCTTCTGGATAGGAGTACCTCCATAGAACACGCCCGTCTTGATGTCCGGCATGTACTTGCTGAAGCGATTGTACTCGTTTCGAATCTGGAAGGCCAATTCTCGAGTGTGGCACATAACCAGAACTGAACACTCGCCAGCAACCGGCTCAACTTGCTGTAGTGTCGTCAAGACGAAGACAGCGGTCTTTCCGAGACCAGACTTGGCCTGGCAAATAATATCACCACCAAGAAGGGCCTGGGGAATACAGGTTTGTTGGACTGTAGGTATCGATCGATGTTAGACTAGGTTCCCAAGACGGATATAAGAACGGAACGAGAAGAAGGTAGGGGTTCGGCAAAAGGGGATCGACAAGGTCCGTCCGTCCGTCCGTCGTCATCGTGTCGCTTGCTAGAACCGATAGAGTCTATCTCGAACCAACATCTCCCAACCTCGCAGAATCTTCGACATGGACATCCGTAGATGGCAAGGAGCTGCGTGTAGTATGCACGACAAAGCTCCTGACACATCGAAGGCTCGGAGCCTGAGATGGTCATTTGTCGTTGACAAAAGGCTATGAGTATTGGAAGCTTACGCAAATACATCATTTGCCTCGAATGCGAAATAGCTTCACAAAAGCTATCAAGACTGTGGCCGTAGACACATAAGTCTCATTGTTGGAGCATTATCCTCCTCTCTCGTCCCGTTTAGTGCAACCTCCCAGCGATATCGTCGCGTCGGGACCACTGTCGAGCAATGATGCGACTGTTGCCGGTTTCGACTCTCTTCCACGACCATGATAACCGGCGTTCCTCCGCTTGCGACTTGACTTGACTTGACTTGCTTGACAGACGAGACGGACTCTTGAAGGAGGGATAGGTGATGCTTGCTTGCTTGATGTGGGACGTGTAAGATGTAAGACTAACCCTCCGAAGGATGTTCGAATCCGCAATCGGCAATGGCCCGAAGAAGCTCAGGCTTCAGTAGGAAGTCGCGAAATCCGGTGGAGTGGATGCCGACATAGGAGCCCTTCTTGTCGACACTGTTTCCGGCAGCAGCGGCATCCGCCTTCTTTCCGTTGGCGGGTGCGGCATCATTGGTTGCCAGCTCCTCGTCAGAGTAGTCGATCAGATCCTCCTCGGCAGACATGTTGGTTGAATTGGGACGCGTGAGGCGTCAAAGCCTTGTGGGAAAGATGAGCGTTGAGTGAGGAGAGATAATAAGAGAAGAAAAGCGAGGCGATTCGATTGAGTTTGGCGGGAAGTTGAGGTTGGGATTTGACGACGACGTCGTGTCAAAGTAGTTGCGCGATGGTTCTGGAGAGAGGGACAGGGAGAGAGGGTTGGGAGGAAAGAGGTGGATTATGTGATGGAGAAAGGCTGGAGACGGAGATCAGTCAGAAGAAGAAATGTAGGTAGCTGGGTACCTAGGTATGGGCGAACGCGCGGAGTGCCTTGGAACAGCCTGCGCCCAATATGGCTTAGGTTTGAGTCAGAAGGCTGTGCACAAACAATGCGCGCCACAATCCACCCGACATGTACTCTGTACGTACTGTATGCACATGTATACATACTTTGCAATAGAGGTAGCTCCGGGAGCAGAAGCTCTGGCCACAAGCTCTGCCTAAATAGGTACCCACTTATGGTTTACACGCCTTTCCCTTTTGAGACAAGCCGCAACAACCTTGGGACGGGCAAACCTTGGTATTTTACTACGGAATACTCCGTACTTTCCCAACATTCACTACAGTTCAACCTCATTCAAATTCAAGCAGTTGGTCTCTGCCTACCTACCTAGTGTACAATCAGAGACCTCGTCCAACGATAACATGGCGAAACCCAAAAAACCCGGATCTGTGCCTAACAAACACTTATATTCACGGTTGTCATATTTGCACCAGGCCGCCGCGTTTCTCGGATCCCAGGTGGGAAACACTCGCGCCGCCAAGCCTGAACCTCCTGCTGCCAACCAGTTGAGACTCGGGCTCGCTCGGCATTTGCTGACTGATCTTCGGGCAACGTCTCTCAAAAGCCAGATACGCTTATCTCCAGCAGTGAAGCACACCATCTGCAAGTTCTGCGACACATTACTGATCGAAGGTGAAACGAGTACCTCTGCTGTCGAGAACAAAAGCAAACATGGCAAGAAACCATGGGCAGATGTTCTCGTTGTCAAATGCAACACTTGTCATCGAGTGAAGCGTTTTCCTGTCCAGTCTCCGCGCCAAAAGCGCCGGCCATACCGAGAACAAATGCCAGAGGACGTACCAAAACCCACCGTCAAACCGCAGAGCCCAGACGACCAGGAAATAGATATTACCATGAATGACGACCAAGCAATGTTCGTTTTATCTTGACGCGTCATCAACCCCGTTGGTGGGGAGATGCCCTATGCTATATTAATACCTAAGCCAAAACTTGAGTGTTGCGGGCACGACAAGGCTATTTGGGCATGACATTAGCAACGAGTGTTCATCTATGGCCATTATCACCCATCCACCAGTAAGGCTTTCATAGTTTTCTGAAAGTTACCTGTTAATCTCAGGCTAACCTACCTATTCGAAGGCGGCAAGTAATATTGAGGGTCGAGGCTGGGATACCTATTGCCAAACACTTCGTAGTCCACCACCGCGTTCGATGGGATTAAAGTCAATATTCGGCATCTTAACCCAATAAAGCCACAAAGTCGGAAAATCTTGGGCGCGAGGTTTTCTAAGATCTAGGCGCGGAGCCCAAAAGCGGTCCGTAATGAAAGCAACAGGGTTTTCCATAAACGCAACATGGAAAACGCTTCCGATAAACTAGTATTTAATCCGCCAATGAAGAAGTTCCCATTATACATGGCTCGTCATATGGGATAGCCCCAAGGACGAAAGCCTATCTGATGATATACAACACCCTGATAGAAAAGGATAACTGCTCTCTCTGTTTTACACAGCCCCACCTGCCTCGGATCTAGGCCGCCAGTCTTCAAACACTTTGAAGAACCGAGAAGTCGTCTACGCCTCGGAATATCAGCCCTATCTAGCATAATATGTTGCTTCGATGTCTCTTTGTACGCGGATCCCGCCTTGATGACTATCCGGTGTGCCTGTCTCATTGGAGCTGCATTCCGCAACTACTTTCCCCTCTCTACGGGGGCCCAAATTTATGGAGTTATCGTCCTGGCTGATGGTCTGGTCTATACTATCCATATATTCGGTATAACCCCGAGTTCCTTTTTTCATACCCGAACTACCAAATGTATTCAGCAAGGATCTCTTTCCCCTCGTTCCCGCCGATTTGTTCGTGGAGGTTATGAGGCCCGTTCTGACCATAATAGGCTTGATGTAGGTATTGAACAAAGGTCCATACGTTGGTATACACACGGCAAGGATGCCCAGGTGTATCTCCAGCGAACCAATAATTCCTACCTTACAGAAACTTGCCGTCCAGTCTGCAGAACCGCGTGTTGTAGTCGTCAGAACCTGTCGCCATATCACGAGGGCAACATTCCTATAGAAACAATGAGATGCTATTCGATCTTGAAACGAGAGAATCCGGTAAAAATAACGAAAAGACTCACACAAGCCCAATACTAAACATAGCGGTTATTGTTAATTTGTCCCGGATCGACATCTGCAAGCGCCAGAGTACCGGCCAGGGCATGGTTAGGACAAAGATATCGAGAAGCAAATTTGCAGCAACCGTGGAGCTGTCACTTATGGCCGCATCCCGACACGATCCAGCCACGTTCGGATCCCAGTACTTCGAGAGAGGGACACAGTTAGTTAAGAAGACGGGAATAAGTGCGACTACATCGTCTAGATCAGTAATTAACTTCCTAGGTAGTACCTGAAACGTTTTGGGAGGATAAAACAGTTATAGATGTAGTGATTACTTGAATAGAGGCCTAGGCCTTAAGATAGTCAAGATAAATACTTACCAACGAATAAAACGCCCAACACTATCACGCAGGTACACACACGCTTGAATATCGGCGTGGTATATATTCTGCGGTATAGGAAGAGCATTGATATCTTTGTAGATATCACCGCTGTAAGGTAGGTAAATTCGCTGATAAGCAAGAACTATAGAATTAAGTAAATAAATTGCGCTATATGAATCACTGCACGGGTCACTGCTAAATAGCACACGCACCTTGACTTGGATAAGGCGCTGAGCGGGAGTGAGTTCCAGGATATGCTTTCCCAACCCGTTGAAAATAGCCCAGTATGCCGCGCCCGCGATGATACACGTCATCGACTAGACAGCTAAGGGTTAGCGAGGTTGGGTAATTCCCAGGGGACTATCGCAAAATGATATGCCACTCACGAAGGCAAATAGGATGGCGTAATCGTCGAGGTACAATTTGCGCCTCGCGAGGTGGGCGGACCAGAACCGCAAGGTCAGGAAGATGACATCGAGGGTGAGGAAGACGGTATGGACGATGAAGATCTCCTTTGCGCAGGGGTCGACTGTGTCGAGGGAGGCGGGACTCATGGCGAAGTGGGCTGGGCGATCCGAAGATCTATCAAGTTACGATGCACTTTTCGAGAATTGGGTATTTGACGAGGCTGTGTGTAGCAACAGCTGGCTAGACTTTCCTCGACAACCTGCGTCTCAGCAGATATGAGAACGGTCTCGGGGCAGAGGAAGTAGACGACAAGTTGGTACATGACCCGACGAGGAACCCTTTTCACTTTGCGTTTTTCTTTGTTGCGCCCTGTCTTTCAATGTTCTTCCCTTTGAAGCATCCGGGCAAAGCCTTCATTGATCTCCAAATTGCAGCAGAGTGGCAATCTCACGCCGATGGTAGGTTTTATGATTAGGGTAGCCCGCGATCCTACCAGGTCTTGCGGCCTGATAGTTGGTCTGATATCTTCTTTTGAACCAATAATCACAAGGCCTCTCGAGCCGGGAGAGGCAATGCCCGCCGTGGCTTCAGATTAGTGTAATTGCTGACTGGACAAGGCTCGTTGTCAGATCTAAATTATCTAGAGCCCCCAATAGCCCCCGACCCGATCCCTCCCGCCCCCAGATCAGCCAAGGCCAATCAATCCCTTTGACGCTTTCTAGCGTAGACATCCAAGCCATTGGCCCAGAGTCGAGCATATACGGCGAAGATATTGACACTGCCGTAGAATTTGGCTTCTTTGAACCCCGAACCTTACATCAGAGGCCTCAAAGATCGAGGCAGATAGCAGCCATGTCGCCTGGATTCTAGATCGCGGTTATTAGCAATGGTATGAGCTGTCGAAAACTCAATTACACACAATTTCTTTCGAGGCAGTTGACGCTTCGTTACATTAGCCGTAGCTAGGTTACATAAAGCACTTATTACCAACAGTCTAAGTTTTGAGTAGATCATGCAGCATTTAGAATTACAAGTTTTATATTACTACCCACCTACCTTGTAGATGATGCGACATACTAGCTATACAATAAAGAATCCTGACATCTTGCACGACTTGCCTGTAATTTCGTAAGTAGGTGAGGAGTTCGCACTCAGATACCGAAAAACTAGAGAATAAGTCCACTTCATACTCGCTCGACCAATCCGTCGCTCTAAGCACGTGAAGCGGACCTCTGATTAAATGTACCGGCGCCATGTATATACTAAGCTTTCGGGGCCGAGCAAGGCTGCTCTTGGTCTTACGAGTCCGCGTTGGGATCGACATGCCTTTGTGAGAGGAATCACCCCTTCCGCCTTTGTCTGTTCTTAGCCCGAGCTTCCAAACCTTCAATCCAATCGCATGTCGGTTACTATACGATCTTTTCACAACTCTCTCCGGAATGGTTGCTCACTATCTATGTAACCTAGGTTATGTGATACCTACTTAAGTACTTATAGTTGCGGGTCTATGATACTAAGTATGTAGAGAGATCCCGCCCCGGTTCCCGTTTTAGGCAGGCAGTCAAATCCGGTAGTCTACAGTAAGTAAGCAAGCAAATAACATAGTACTCGACTGCAAAGTCGACTAAGATGATATTTATTTTTAGCACTAGAAAATATCTACAGTACATTACTTACGCACAATCATGTCCCGAGGATATCTATCTACACAGTGACAGAAAACCCCCATCTCAATCTCGTTATTTACACTCTCTTGTGAAGCACCCAATACCTACACAACCATGGCTCTTAAAAACAGCTACCTCCTCCTCTACAACCTCGTCTCCCTGCTCGCATGGACGTATCTCACAACCCGCGTGATCCTCACCCTCGTGGCCGGCGCTGCGCCGTCGCCGCTGCTCGCCGACATCACGGCGCTACAGACGGCCGCGAGCCTCGAGGTCGCGCACGCTGCACTAGGCCTTGTGCGCTCGTCGCCGGGGACCACGGCGCTGCAGGTCGGCGGGCGGAATCTCGTAAGGAATTTTCTCGGCCCGGTGTCATTTTTTTTTTTCGTCTTGGAGGATTCCAGACACGCGAACATATATAAACTAACCCGGATTGTTCAGGTCATATGGACCGTAATGCGCCGGTTCCCGGACCTCGTGTTCGGCGGAGCCTGGGGCCGCCGCGGTTTCATCGGCTGTCTGTTGGCCTGGGGAGCCTCTGATATACTGCGCTATGCCTTCTTCGTCGCGCAGTTGAGCTCGGGGGGAGCAGCGGGGTGGTTGAAGTGGTTGAGGTGAGTTTGCTTTTCTCTTCCCCGACCGTTGGACTTGACTAAACTGATGATCCGTGCATAGGTATACTGCCTTCATCCCCTTATACCCCATTGGCTTCCTCAGCGAGGCTTCACTGGTCTATCTTGGCCTTGTCGAAGGCGCGGGGATTGGTCCGGTGTACAGGGCGTATCTGTTCGTAGGGCTGCTGACTTATATACCGGGTGAGTTTTCTCCTTCTGTGATTTGAGTGCTGGATATAGTATGAGAGATAGGGAGGAGCTAATCAGTTCGTAGCGAGTTATATTCTGTATACGTATATGTTCTCTCAGAGACGTCGGGCGCTTGGGCAGGCAAAACGCACCAAGCGGTCTTGAGGGTCCTACGAGGGTACGGTGTACAGCATGTGATGCAAATATGCGTATAAGTCTTGGACTTGTATCCTAGATTGGTATATATCTATGCGGGCTTGGCTCTTCACCACGTATGCCTGCAATGGTGATGTCCCGAAATCACGTGTCGTTATAGTCTCTCGAGCATGGATTGGAAGGAACTTATGATTGTTTAACAAGACGGGAGAATAGAAATACTTTCGGTCATCAAGTTAGAGCACATTCAAATTTCGGAAGCAGAAGCTACTGGCTGGGTAGGCAGTCGTGCCTATGTACGTAGATTGAAGCATTGAAGACCAATTGTGGCACAGAGAGCTACACACCAAACTAGCTAATTTCTTGACGTAGAAACATAAAGATTAAACGGGTAGGCTTCATGTACTTGATTTCATGGCTACGACTATCTCGAATTCCCGAGGCTCCTCATTATAGATAGGAGCTAGCAGCTACAGCCCGCAGGTGTATCCTCCCTATCTGCAGTTACAGGAGCCATAAGACAGCCAATTCTAACGACACACGAGGTAGTCTAAAATGTTTCGTGGCCAGTAATTTCATGTTCGGAGAACAAGTGACGAAAGCCTCGTGGGTTCATCGATAAATTTACCTGGCTATGACACATTGTCAAGCCCCTATATCACCCAGCAAGCGCAAGCATGAATCCGTGCCGCTTTTGTGTCCCTTCATCGCTGATTTGGCTTTTGGGTCTGAGACTGTTCCTTGACCGATTCCTCGCCTAGGACCTTGCTTGCCGCCATGAACCTATTCACTCGTAAGTATATAGTCCTCTATCTCCATCAGGAATATTCATGACACGAGCTCATTAGTGCCATTAGCAACTACATGTCAATGATATGAGTTAAATCCCAGTTCTCCGTAACTAGTAGTCGTACAAGAGCCAGGCAAAAAGAGTGAGACGAATGAAGGAACATCAGCACTACTCACATTCCACCATGCCAGCTTCCCAGCCCCCTCATCGCTCCCGCCTGCACGCTAGTCATGCGCAACAAGTTCTCCGTGTCTGCTAGATTGGCGGAGAGCTGCGATAGCTGAGAGTGAAGATGTGTCTGTGTTTAGTCATGGTTAGTAGAGAATGTTGACATCCGAGCCCTTGGAACGTAGTAATGCAAGGCCACGCGTCCATAGGCGAAGCAGGACGCGGATGGTCCATTGCTTTCGGGAAATAAGAAGGTATCATCATTCCACAGTGCCGTCCGTCCCGTGTAGACCGACTTATGACCTATCGGCTGCTAAGTCGTATCTGCACCCCATTCTTGACGACGCCACTCGGCCCATAGCATAGGAAATTCGACAGAAGATCTGCACAGTGCTGATAAAAAGAAGCGAGACCCAAGAAATGAAAAGATGCTAAGGCGGGCAAGAATATCATTGGGAATGTAACTCACTAATTGTCTCGCTTTGACCACGCCGCCTGGTGCTTGTGGCGCCATGGAGGGTCTCGTCGTTCCACCGCTGCCGCCCATGGCGAGAGTGCGATCTGTGTTACCGCCTCGGCTCGTCATATCCGCCGTATTTTTACTCTCTCACCGTCTGGTATATCTGCGGCAACTCTGCGTCTTCAGCGATAATTTGACGCAGCCTGCGAATAGGGTGCAGTCTGGTCGATGATAAAGTACAAGCTATCGGAATGGCGCTTCTGCAGGGTACTGTGGGAAAAACGACGCCCGAATGAACTCGGAGAAAGAAGAATCAAAAAGTGCAATTCGTCAGAACATCCAGAGCCCCGGGAGAGTTGATCTCGTGCCAAGCAGGTAGGTTCCCGTCGGATATCGAGTCCTCTGTCTCTCGGAAGCGGCTCGCGTGGTTTCTCCCGAGCCGACCCCTGACTACAGGCACAGGGATGGTCGAGAAAGATGCCTCGCGATCAGGCAAAGCTGCGGGAAGGGCGTCTGATATACGCAACCGTCCTCGTAGGCCCTGGGCTCGATTGCGTATTCCGGCACGGTGCAAAGGCAGCCAAGAGTCAGCCCTGATAACACGCGCTTCTTTTCCCTTTGCTGCCTCCTCTGGGCAGTGCGTGGCGCTGTAGAAGTCTGCAGACTCCCGCAGTACACGGTCACAACCTCTCGTATCTAGCGTCGTATGAACTGGTCTTGGAGCTGGATGTATGTCTTGTCGTATCACAGCAGACGACCACCGGTTGCAGAAGCCCCTGTCTGTCTGTGACCACCCGGAGAATAGATTGGAATTCCGGTACCGCTAGCAAAAGCCTTGCCCCAAAATACAGATGATCGGGGTCCTTAGCCTTAATGCATGGAGTAATGAAATGGTTACCTGGGAGAGACACTTCACACCGCGTCACGTAATGTTCGAATGAGATGAGACTCAGTTACCAGGGTTAGTGTTCAACCCCACCCATCTACAGGTGGGTTATGCACTGAGATGCCACAACATGTGGCGCTTCCCGTAGGTACTTATCTAACCAACTTGAGGTGGCCCTAGCTTCAGGTCCAACCACCACATACCGTACATTAGTAGAACATGGGAGGAATAGGCATGAAGTTACTGTCACAACCAATCCTCCAAACCCCGAGATAAGAACCATTTGTACCAATAATTTGAATAAATAGTAGCCGCAAATTAATAACAGACCTACTAAGGTTACTTACCAGTTCAGCACACGGTTGGGGAAATCAATGCAGCACCTTAGATCCTGTAGTTACTTGCAACGATGCCAAGGGGACGATGACCAAAAAACACAGCGCAAACCAGAAGCAGGGTTCTAGAAAGACGAATGATAAAACCGGGATAGTCACATGGCCACAATCAACGGGATGGGCACTGGCTGTTGTTTCCGTCATTGTGATTATAGTTTCTGTCTCGTGAACGCTGTGTTCCTCGACTGAACTGCTTGCATTGACTCGGCTCCATCTCCCTTTATACACTCTCTCGCATGTATGCGGCATCGTCTGACAACCTTCCTGTTTCTCGCCCCCTTTGGCGAGGACGCTTCTATTGACTGCTGCCCTCTGGGTCCCTGGCATGCCAGTCTTTGTGATAGCATTCAAGTAATATTAATCCCACCCGACACATGATAAAAGGGCAGGGAAACGGTGCTCCTCCATAGACAAGCTTCATCATTAAGATACCAGAACTATTTTTCTTTTCCCACACGGCCCCTGCTTGCGAGGGCACCACTTCACATCGACACCCAGTACCAAGAGCTACCGCCCCGGTTTGCGGCAAGCCATCCAGATCTATTTCGTAATCGTGTTTGCTCAGCGCTGAGACTGCCAAATTGCCAGTCATCCCACAAGATTGAATGAACCATGATGCCAAGCCGCAAGGACTAGACCCGAGAGGCCTTTCACTCCCCATTGGTGTATACACATCCCTTGCACATCCTCCTGTACCCTGGGCTGTTTCTCGTCACGCTCCCTCGCCACATCGCAAAGGGTGCGTGTATGACACTACCCGAGGATTGTAACCGAGGTGTTTGAGAACAACCTTCGTTTGGGTCGATTTTCCCAAGCTCCGGTATTGCAAGATGTAATGGAATTTCTCTCCCCTGAGTGACACAAAGGAGAATCAAGTATATGCGTTTTGAACGAAATAGCAGAGAGCCCGCATCCCAATGCAATATTACCAGAAATAAATAACCACTGTCCCATCATATCAAATGCCTATGTACGTGACCCCTTCGGTCGAATAGAACTAATGTGTGCGTCGTAAAGGCGGTAATCCAAACTGAACCCCTCTAAACCGGTGTGAATGCGCCGTCATCCGAATGGCTCAAAATTCGAAATCATTAATGGGTTTGAAAACGCTCGTGGGTTGGCTACGAATTGTGCCCAGTCATTAAGTTGGTCCCGCTCACGACCCCCACGGCAGATCCGCAATGTTTTTAAGATGCATTGCGGAACAATACTCCAGGCTTCGTATTGCCCGAGTCATTAGCGAGTCCCCAACGGAGGTCGTGGTCCTAAACTACTCTGGCTGCTGTGAGCCGAAGGCTCCGAGCCTAGATTTGTGGAATCACCACTCCCCGCGCTGGCGCTCGCACTGCCGGTCAGACTTCGTACGGCTTTCATATTGGGTGGTTGGAGAGTGCTCACCCCGACTCGTTGTTCAACCTGCTGAGGTGCTACCATGTTTCCTTGGCCTGGGGGATATCGAGGAACCGGTTGCTGCACCCCATTAGGAGGCGAAGGGCGCCCGTTTCCGCCGCGCATGGAAGGTGCGTATGGATTCCCTGGCGACTGACTGACACGGCGGGGGTATGCACCATTCATCCCCGGCCCGTTCTGCAGTTCTTGCAGATGTGAGGTTGTCAAAGAGTTCGACCTTGATCCTGCGTGAATTTGACCCCGGTCGACATTACCATACCGGTTAGAAGAATAACTCATCATAGGATCGTCGAGAATATTTTCGTGGAGGCTGGGGATGGAGTTTATGATTTGGCTTGAGCGGTTCCTCCCAAAACTAGGGCGAAAACGGCTGCCTCGAGACGTCATACCATTTTCTCGACCATTGAGGTGATTTGATCGCATATCACTCTGGTTGGGAGGCGGTCTCGAGCGGTTCTTCCTGGATGTGACGCTCATCATGTCGAAGTTGTCGGGGTCAATCGTGGGGCCCGTGGGACCTACACTGGTATCGAAGTAATCGTCTTCCTCATCTTCGTCGTCGTACATACCAGCGCCATTTCTCATGGGAGGTGCACGTCTCCGTGGCCCTGGACCACCGTATCCACCTCGTCGCATTCGCATCTCTTGCTCCTTAAGTTCTAACTCGCGCTGGCGCAATTGAAACTCCCTCTCCCGAAGCGCAACGTCTGACACCTCACCGGGGTAGCCACCACCATTAGTTCCATCTGCATCATCATAGACCACCAGATGACTGAACTCTCCCAAGTCGTTGTCTTCAAAGGATCCACGTCTTGAGGGTTGTCGAGGGGGATGATAACCATTAGGTGCGCCGTTCATCGAGGGACGTTGCCCGTTAGGAGGGCCACCATTCGTAGGAGGGCGACGCATGCCAGGTGGCGGCCCAAAATTAGACGAATTTCTAGGCCGAGGTCGAGGCATCCCATTTCCATTAGGCATAGGGCGAGGAGGACCACCCGATGATACTCGAGGCATCGGAGATGAAGATGATGGCGAAACAGGTTGAGGAGCAACCCCATTAATCTCCTTCGGTCTGGATTGATTCACAGTGTTTATATTGTGGAAGATCGCGTACAGAGTCTCGATGTGAGGTAGTTTCAAGCCTAGTTTTTCGGCTAGTTTGATGGGGGAGCCCAGAAATGTCTCAACTTCCATTGGTCGTCTCGCAATGTAGTCTTGCCACATAATGCTGGTGGCATCGGAAGGTTGACTCAAATCTCGAATTGTTCTTTCTTTAAAGTCGGCGCTTAATGTACATCCCTCGGCTTCCGCGAGGGTCATTAGCTCGTCAATAACACCGGACACCATCTGTCTAACACCAGGCTTCTCCAAAAGCGCAGCATGCGAAGAGGTTTCAAAAATGACGCTGGCAGGATGAAATGCAATAGGCCTGCAAGGTTAGCTTAACGAGCCGTCCAGGGAGATAATTATAAACTTACCCAATAACACGTTCGAATTGTTGCTGGCGAATGTTCTTCGATACTTTACAATCCACCTGACCAGTACACAGAGTCATTCCGAGAGCTTGAGCCATATCTTCTTGAATCGCCAGAGGAATATTATTGTTCTTATTCGCTGGTCCAACCCAAATTTCTGTTGAGCCGCTGTGCTCAAACTCGCTTGTCCCTAACTGCGAGATCTCGGCATTGGAGACGAGGGATAATACAACATTCGTTGGAAACCTTTCCTCGATGGCGGCTTCTACACCAAGCGTATGTGTGGTATTTACTAAGATGCAGGTATGTTGGGGTGTAACGACGGAATCGATTACGGAGGCAATATCGTAAACGTCAGGAAGAGCCTTTATGCAAAGAATGACATAATCATAGGCACCACCTTTGTTCTGCGCGGCTTCTTCGGGTGTCCGGACCACTGTTCACGAGGAGTCCATTAGCTGAATCCTCGTAGAAAAACCGAAGCTTGTAAGACCGTACCATGTCGCGGCTTGAACCGTTCGTTGCCAAATGTCGCAGATCTAACCACATGTTAGACGCATCGTAGAAAGAGAAGCCAGCCAAAGCTCACTTGAAAGATATGCCATATTGATAGACGCTCTCGAAACCCGACTTCCATACGAGCGTCACATCACAGGCGTTCGTAGCCTGTAACCTCCAGGATAGGAAAGCGGAAACGGCGTTGCCTCCCACTGCACATACTTGCATTAGCTCTGAATCGTCCATTGCGACTCTTCGTGCGAATAGCAGACGAAGTAGCACAGAGCCGTCAGGCCCGGCCAGAAAGTGAGTAGGGTAAACAAGCGTGTTTGAGGGAGGAGGGGCTTGGGTTAAGAGGACATCGGAACCGAAGCACACTGCGATTCCAAAAAGTGACACGGATGGTGGAGGTGGGAGGTTCTCTTAAGAGGGTGGCGAGGGAGGAATGCGACGAAAACGGATAGGACGTACCTGAGAGAATCTTTAGACGGGGCGCCACGGGAGCCATGATGAGGCCACCAAATGAGGACTAGTGGTCGGTGGACGACGTAATGGGCTGTATCTCGCGGTGATGGGTGTGGGCGAGCACGATACGGTCGGAATGGCCAACGTAGCCAAGAGGCTTGTCCGACTGTGTGTGTTCGGCCCAGTCACGATGACGCGGGTGCAACGCCTCCCAATAATTGCGTCCAGTCCCTGCTAGCCCTAGGAGCCAACCAGTCTCTCGAGCGTCCTTAGACTGCAAGCTATCCTGCTTCAGTCGTCGACTGCAATCGACAATTAATCGGAGAAAAATAGATAGATGCAGATCCCGAGTTATCGTCAAGCGTCTTAACGGACAATTCAAAAGAGCCGCTGGGATGGAGGCAGGACCGGGGACGGTGATTGGATACGCCTAGGGTTCCTGAGCCCGAAATGGGGTTACACTTAGAAGTAGGACAAGCTACCGGGCCTATGGATGGACAACTGCTGTCGATAACAACCTGGACAACGACGACTACTGGACCAACGACAACGACAATGCCTGCAACAACGCCAGCTAGTGAAATTGCAACGAGCGGAAAGAAGGCAGCTGAAAGACAGGGTCGAGCGAGGGGCGAGGAACGAGATGGAGCCAAGAGCACCAGGCCGAGAAATACCGGTGGGTGGTGGTGGGTTGGTAGATATGGTACAGCTGTAGGAGTACAGTGGTAGGTCGTGTAGGTCGTGTAGTGCAGACAGGTAGGGCGGTAGCTCTGGTTTTAGCTAGCGGGCGTGTATGCCGCGAAGGCGTCGATCGGTATTACAAACTAGTGATGGAGGGCTACGGGTACGGTCGCGGGCGTCTCTCGCAATTGGCGGCCAAAAGAGAGACGACAAAAAAGATAGTAACGAATGGACACAACGACTCGACGGGGGCAGAGTTGCGGGCCGGGTGTTGTGGAGAGGGGGAGACAACGGTCGGGTGGACAGCCCGAACAAGATGTTGTACGATGGCTGCGAGGGCGTTGTCTGGCGACGACTCGGGAGGAGAAGGAGGAGGAGGAGGAGGGAGAGGGAGGGAGATAGTATCGAAGAGGAGAGGGAAAAGAAAAGAGCAGGTGCAGCGTCAAGCAGTGTAGTCTATCTATCTAGGTAGGTAGGTAGAGGTAGGTAGTTAGGTCGTGTGGTGTAGGTACAGCAGCATACAGTAGCATACCGCACATTGCGTTTCTTGGTTCAGGCCGATAGGGAGAGAGATAGATACCTGGCGAACGCTAGACGTAGACACACACTGGCGTGGAAGAGTCGGGAGGTCAGGCGAAGCGACACACCAAGACAGACAACAGACAATGACGGTGATGGTGGTACTGGAGGTACTTACAATCTGCAAGGTCCAGATGTGTACCGGGTACAAAAATAGCAGAGGAAGCTCTGCTCCGCATTAGTACTGTATTTTAGCGGCGCCTGAAGTGTCATGTCGCATGGCTCCCGGCTGTCAACGGACACGGTAGAATCAGCACTGTATACCCGAATAGTGCAGTGGCATGTTTGACGGAACAGTTGCTTGGAAATCTCCAGCTCTTGTGGAATATACACCTGGTACCTATCTACTGTAAGGCACTTAGACTACCTCTACACATATATGTATATATATGTGTGTGGTATGTTGGAAACATGAATTAAGCTTAATGCTGCATCTGCCTGCCATGCTTCAATCGCGGCTATTTAAGCATAGTAGACACGCATAGCCGACGAGAAACAACAATGGAACCCAGGAATCCTGTAAGGGATATGCCACGCCGAGCCAAATCTTTACACGTCCCATTAGGCAGCCTTATGAGGAAAATGACACTGTACTGTACGTATGTAGGTAAGTACTTAACACGAGCTCATGTGTGGCTGAGTAAGGTGTCAAAGGCTCTAAAGCAGTGGGCAGCAACGATGTACTGTATGCTGTACTGTACCTGTACCATATCGGTACACTAAATAGATACAGACATCCATCCGACAGGGGCCAGGCAAACAGGTCTCTATAATTAAAGTCGCAACGGTCGCGCCGTAGCAGGGGTCAATTAAAAAAAATAATTGACAGCAACCTTCTTGACCAAGGTGGCCGAATACGGTAGGTAATCACCTATACTACCTATTGGGTATCAAGGGAACTGCTCATAACATGATGTAGCACACACCGGCACAGAGGCCTGCATGTGCTAATTACCTGGTAGATACAGCGAAAGCATGCGCTTCAAAGGCTCAGCACTGGCAAACTGGGCAGGATCAAATTCTTGAAACAAAGGGGTCAGTGAAAAGTCGACATCTGTCAGGCAGGAACAACCGTCATCAACAACTTTGCGAGACATATTTATACAGGGAAGGGTGCGGTGAGAACGTGTAAAGCCGCGATTTGCAAGAACAGGTTCGATGCTGCGGTGGGCCAGGTGCCCTCCTGGGAAGTGGCAAGGAGATTCAATCGGAACGGCGGCGATGAGCTGCCTTGCATTGATACTCTGGTCAGAAGTGGGGTCAACAATACACCACACACTGGTCATGAACTGCCTTAACTCTACTTTTTTGAAAGTGAATAAAATATCCGAATAAAATCAAAAGATTTCCTAAAAGCTATAAGATATAATTTTAAATCCTAGGTAGTCATAGGAAATATTTTATATATTTCTTTGATATTATTTAGCTCTGTTGTTTAACTGTAAACCTGCGGAGCTTAGGTGGTTGATGGTCTCGTTATTGTCTGGGTACAACGTGGCCCACAGTACGTGATACAGTACGGTTTCAATCCCCTCTTACAGTGCGTGTAAGTAACGTACCTGAATACAGTACTGTAGGTAGGCAGGCGATAGACCGTACGTTACCGACCTATTGTACCTACCTCGATACGCGGATTATGATTGAGCTAAATATACCTAGGTACCTAATTACCATAGGTATACATCACGCCACATGCAGTGCCTTTCTACTGTAATAGTTGGATGGTAATAGGGCAAGTTTATCTTTGCCGCTGTGAATTAGATCTAGAAGTGCAAATTATTTTGTTGATGGGAGGTATGCGGATAAGATAGGACGGGAGTTTTAGAACTCGATTCTAGACATAAAATCGATTTACTAGGTAAACGGGATCTCTCTATCTTAAACAATTAAACTAACGGATAATTATGTTCCATGCTACAACATGTCGTTGCTTCTACATATAAAACCCTCCGTAGGCCTAGGTTATTAAGCACCTAATACTCTAGTTTATAAGATATATATCAGCAACGAAAGTACCTACTGACTTGCGGGTAGCATATTAATTCTCAAGTCTACAGATCATTCGAGCAAAGATATATTTTAGCACCGTATCCGAACTAGTTACACGTTATTGAGAAACACCAATTATCAATATTAAGTCACCTCTGTAACCACACGCAGCTAGCCGAAATCACACAAGCATTCCACTCAAACAATTAAATCGCTAGCTTCATCTTTCTGCGACCTATTATGTAATCTACCTAGTAAACATATGTCTGGCTCCTAGGAATTTCGAGGCAGCTAATCGAATTGTTACTGCACATTAAAGGTTTAACAGTGACATGTTTGATGCCGGACCACGCATCTTGGCTCGTGGCTATGCAGTCATCCCTTGTCGGGATTGGTGGGTTTGGAAGTGCACAGTGCTAGCTTCTTCTGATCTTTTTTTTTTTTTTGTTTCTTCCAGGCATGCGATGTCATATGGATATCTGAACATTTTATTAGAATGACGTTCTTTGCATATATAGTACTTATACATGTACTTACCTAGGTCTACTGCCTACACGAACAGGAACGACAACACCTGCTGGAACGTGCATGCCAGGTCCAAACATGCGCCCATTTATCTGTCCACAGG
This sequence comes from Xylaria telfairii, assembly GCA_022495065.1. Classification (NCBI taxonomy): domain Eukaryota; kingdom Fungi; phylum Ascomycota; class Sordariomycetes; order Xylariales; family Xylariaceae; genus Xylaria; species Xylaria telfairii. The sequence goes on from MU383849.1 coordinate 419,104, forward strand.
CCATTTAACCATGCAGTCAACAACATTTATATATATTTTCGCATTGCTCTGAATTGCCCAAGATGGCCAGTGCTGGTGTTGGCGATGCGAGTCACAAACATTGACTCCATATTGCTGCTTGATGCATCGTTAACACGCTAACATCAGCACTGGGCAGAGAGTCTAGACGCGTCTTGGCGGACAGAAGAGCTCTCCTCACCACGTAATGCCCCACTGCAGGTCGGAAGCCAATGCAAGACAAGAAAGCGATACGAGAGGCAGACGGCGCGAGGCAACAACGCGAGGGTCGCATGGCAGCTCTGGCATGCCCGCTACCCACTATCACACTCAATACCCACGCATGGAGGATACTGTATGTTATAGCATGCATACCACGGTAGCGGGACGCAAAAGCTTGTCTGTCGCACAATGGGCACAGCTATCCTGTACAGGACCGGAGGCCGTAGGTCTGGGTAGTATTCTGGGTAGTATTCTGCGTATTGGGAGGCAACGTCTTGGCGCAGTTATTTCGTATCTCGAACCGACACCCTGCGGCGCGCATGTCCTCACCCTCGAACAGCTCCAACACCCTCACCGAAAGGCATGCAGCTAGAATGACCCCGTCTCGCTCTATCGTACCGTCCCGTCCAATACATCGGACGGGTGTCGAATCACATCTACAGCACAAGCTCCAAGCTATACCGCCAGCATACCGCATCTCAGCTATCTAGGATAACCATGAAGGATAGCTGCAGGCATGTCGACTTTATCAGTCAAACATAAAGGCTGATGCGCAGATCCGGCGCTTCAACGATAATGCTGATGAAACCATGACAGCCTTCCTGCACTGCAATCACATAGTGTAGGACACGAGATAACCGGTAACATTAACCGTGCTTGCGGTTAGCAGCCGACAATACAAGACATACCACCGCAGATCTGCTGGTAGAGAGGCACACTATACGCCACAAATCCCCAGACTGGATAAAATACGAAGTTGTCGTTGGTGGATGGTTGGTTGCGGTAGCTGATGATCAGGCGTTGATCCATGAATTATCCGATTGTACAGTATAATTGTATGCTGTACCACGGTGGCTTCAGCTATGGCGCGATCCGGAAGGCCGGAGGGGCGTAGATTGCAAACTGCAGGGATGGCCGGGGAACAAAAAAAATCTTGGAAAAGGAAATTAATGAATGACGCGACGCTAATGGTCCACGTCGTTCCATCAAAGCACCAGAAAACATGGATTACCAACCTACCATGGCATGGATGAATCCCAAGACCATAGTACACGAGACCGCCTGCATCTGTTTCCTGTTCCTGAGATCCAACATGATCAGGAGCCGACAGCCCGACCTGCTCTAAGGCACGGAAATACAGAATTGGGCAGCGCCTTTTTTATTGCGAAGCTTATACATACGCTCAGATACGCTACAACAACACAACACTATCCCCCACCCCCACGGCCCGTGAACCTGTTGACTGAGCGGTACTGTACTGTAGGTAGCGGACATGTCATGGACGCTAAAGCCAGGTGGCCTGGAATGCCAAGCCTGACGATTCAGAGATGACGTAGATATAGCTAGCATATGATCGAGGTTGTTCCTGAGTGTTGCAGATCCACAGCGCTATACTTCAGACTTCTAGAAGTTCAAACCATTCAATATGATCATCAGCAAAGTGGATTGGGTCAACATTTCAGCCCGAAGCTCTGGGGATATATTTACATGGACTTCACAACATCAACGCTTCTTCAGTGCGTTCTCACGGCCTATATTATCTTCGATAGTAACAACGTCACAACCCCAGCAACGTTACAGCAAGCCGCTTCAAGACGCTCCTCGCGCAATGAGCTTGGAAACCCGTATATTATGATCGTTCGGGCTAGTATCTTCGGTTTTTCGCGTACCTATCGCGGAACCCATTGGTATGGGCTGTAAGGATCTTCACCGACTAGACCTATTCGTCACCCATGTCCGCAACTTCGGGCGAAGGAACGGATAGACTGGGGCTAACTGATTCGCATGGCCACGATCGACCTCGTCACTCGTCACCCTACACGTGTACGGAATTCCGATGCGACGGGATGTAAACACTATGGCTTTGCGCTACTCGCCCTACTAGGCTCGAAACGATACTATACCCGTTGAAACAAAATGCCACCTACTAGTATACAGTACGGTACTTGACGGACCTGGCAGCACAATATACTCAAAGGCGATCTCTGAGGTACCCTCAAAAGGGCAAATCGCCATTCGCCGTTATTATAAGTATGCGTACCAACAAGTCGAACGCCAATCCCCCAGTTCCCCAGTGTAAGCAGGGGGTGTGCCTTGGAATGGACTTCTCTTTTCCATGGGGCATGACGAGATTCCCATCTCTTAACATTGAAACCCTGCTCGGTACCCATCTTTTCCCTGTTGCTACGCTTTAAGTGGTGTACGTACCTACGTAGTGTAGGTATGAAGGACTTAGGTATCCTGTTCGGTATACCAGATTAGAGGATAGGCTAGGTATTCTAAGCCGTCAGTCATGCTTTTGAACGCTGATCACACGGGACTTTTCTGACGTTCGGTTGATATTATCCCACTTGGGAACAAGTTACATTAAAACTGGTATGCACCCTCATGCTAGATTCCTGCTTCGGTCCTTCTCACATTTGGTGAACTTGGCGCCTTTAAAAGGTCCCATCGCGCTCTTGTTATCATCCCTTATCGCACAAGTATACTATACCAGTAATCATACCGATCTCGAGTCGCCGCCTTGTTCCGCGGGACAAAGCTTCCGCCCCAATGAGGTTCCCCACAGCCCAGCTATAAGATGGGTTCATTAATGGCCCTAGCGTTGGCTGCGTAGCATCAAATCTCCTAGTCTCACCTCGCCCAGGAACCCAACGGCCGTCATCGACGATCGTGAGGCGCCTCGCGTAAGGATCCAGCGCTGTGGGCGCCGGCTGTTCAATCTCCCATGCAGGGGTATCTGCATTTCTCACACCTTCACAAACTACACAACAAGCCTATCGCCCGTCACTAGTAGACTACCAATGCTACCACGGTGATAAGGCCTGGCTAGATTGTGTTTGGGCCTGCAGGAACAGCCGGTGGCTTACACATTTCCTTCCCCCGACAGACCGCCCTGGGTTTACGCGTTCGCGGCAGAGGTGGGGGTTATCTCATGGCTTTGATGGGAGGCTCTCTTACTCGGCCGAAGAACGAACATTGGAATTTGTGATTCAATTTCCACAGTAGCAACGATGGCTTCTCTGGAAATCACGTCGTCGGTTTCATCCTACACCAACTAAGCAATTTTTCTACACCGGCCGGGTCCCCACATGGTTATAATAAGTAGGCTTACAAACTTCGGTTTGCCGGAACCATATACTGATGGTGATTTGATGCGCCGCTTCGGGCAATAATATACCGGGACTTCTATCAATACTTCTAAATGCGGCACATTATAATAGTAATCGAGAGTCCTGAAAATTTTGCTTTCTCTACTCAATATCCAGACGCCCTCAACCACCGCCGCGGTGTCACTAAGCGAGTTACCTGCCGTATTTGTCGTCCCGCCATATTCCCTTAATCTCCGTATACTGACAGTCTATAATACAAAGTCCGCCTGCGATTTTAGCGCTGAGAAAGTCTCAGAATAGGTGCATAGTCACGGCACGGAAACTACACAACAAGGGCTCTCTGTTCTAGCTCAGATGACCTTACGGTTACTTAGGGTCTGTCACGCCACAAGAAATTTTCATGATCTACTGCAAGTACAGGACTTTTGAAGGTCCGAGTTCAGGAGAGATAAAAAGAAAATAAAAGAGAGAGAGGGAGGGAGAATGATACCATATGCATGCATATGTCAGACTCTCTGGACTGTAAGCCACAGGTATTGCTGATAACCACAGCTGCACGAATGATGCCAGAACACCTCCATCAGCCCACTCTCTATGTCCATTCTGTCTTCCGTGTTCTAGAGCTATACGAACTTGGTGTAGCTCTACAGTTATACGAACTTGGTGTAACAGCCTGCAGCTTTTATCACGGCAAATTTCCAAGACCCAACGCTTCGGGTCTACGAAGACAGCAAACATCATTCATGGACCCCCCACGCTTTTCTGGTTTCAAGGGACGATTTAGAGACTTAACTGCGTTTGATACTTCAATAAATCAAGTGCAGAGTAGTAGTTACGACCGTAACAGTCGGGTTCCTGCTTGGGTCAAGGTAAGCTTGCCCCCGTTTTGAGGCTGGTAGATTGCTTGCTATGAGATATCAGGTAATCTATTTCCCAGGGCTCTACCCTCACCGATTACTACTACCGCTACTTATAGACTGCGTCGCGGATCAGGTATTGCTATGGAATAACACGGAATATGTGTTCGGGGGTATCGTGTGAATGTGTATGTTTTGTACGTCTCCCAATACTCGGGATCATGTGGTCGCTCACTATTGTGCATTACTTGGCATCTCTTAGTCTATGAGACCTGAGCTAAGTTATAACAAACTCCGTTCACGTATCAAAAAACGTGGAATATCGGTTCTATAGTCTGTAGGCGGTGCAATGGTAGTTACACTGTATTCTTGAATGTGCGTTTTGAAGACTTCGAAAATGGCTAAAGCAACATCGGATGCCATCATCTTTCCGATTGGGATAATCTATTAGTAAGAGCCTTAGCATCGAAGAAGTTATAGCCAAGATAACAAGATGACAACAAGATGTCCAGGAACTATCTATCACCCGCTGGTGACATCGGTACATGAAAGCTAGCATTTGTACTGAAAGATTCGTAATATAAATACATAGCCGCTGAGTATCCTCGGGTATGTTCTGTTCTCCTGCATGCGGTTACATGCGATCATGTCAACTTATCTATTCCCATATGGCTAGAGGAGCATAGATGGGCTTTCCGTTGATTCCTTTTCCGTTCAGCCTAGTGGTTTTACAGAAAATCTTTTCTAGTGTGAAGTTGAAAAGTCACCAGTCATTGGACGTGTACGATCGAGTTCTATGTGCCACTAGCCATCATGAGCATCGAAATCACCAACTTATAGATACCGACATCTTTATGCAACTACGTGTATCTACTATGCTAGAAATGAGGTCTATGTCATTTATAAATTTTTACTTAATTTATAAAGCCTCGTTCTTTTTACGGCTGCGGGAGCCTTAGCGCAGGAGCAACAGTGCTTACTAAAGTCAAACCGAATATAATAACAGTAAATACTAAGATATATATCTTAGACGCTATTCAATGCTCTGCGCAAACGATAATACCAATTCAGACAGATAACCTTGAGACTTAACTACTCTCCTACATAGTCGAGGCTAACATTTCTAACGTAGAGCATTGTATATATCTACCATCTAGGGATCGTAGCTCGTATAAGCTCTCTATTAAGCTTTAACGAATATTAGTGGTTTGCTTACTTACGAGCCTCAAAAATAAACGTTGTAAGGCTTATTTTGATCGAGGTTTTTATAGGAAGACTGAAAATTAGGATCATAATATCAGTATCTTTGATTTTACCGCCGTAATGTTAGCTGAGTAAGTTTCCGTCGCACATACCGAATGGCCAGAACCTACTTCCGACACAGTCGGGGCTGGGACCTGCATATCATGTAGTCAGTCATATGAGTGTGAGACTGTGCGCGGGGCTTCAGTTCCCAAATTATTTGCGTATTGGCTGATCATCCGAAACAGTTATGCAAAACCGAGATTGGTGAATTCAGGTGAGCTTGTTCGGAATATGTACCAAAATGTATAGATCTCCTGCGGTAGGATAGGGGGGGACTTCCTTCATGGCCACCTTGCCTACATGAAGGATTATTACAATCTGGATGTCCTTCCGGGCCCTAGATCACTAGCTCTTATTACATTTCTGCGTAAGGAGATGTTTATACTATAAATGTAGGAAAAGTATCGGTAGGTATCTTTGCAAGTCTATGGACCTTGCTTTGTGAGACTCTACGAATAAACAAATAAGCAGCGAGGTGCCGGTTTTTAGTTAGATGACTAAGAAGCTAGATGAACGACAGGTTTTTGAGCTGCGGACGCGGGTAGACGTCCCCTAGGTGAAACCGTGCGATAGCCTTAACGTAGACATGCCTGCATAACTGTTACACGGACGAGTACCGGGGACTGGATCATCCGATATCATGTACATAATCATATGAGCGGCAAGCTGCCGATCTTGATCGCTCCCGCGAACTCCTTGATCTCTAAGACAAGTAGTACGAGATCGGCAAACTCGACAATTGAGACAAGGCTATTCTGACATCAAAGCTGTGGTTCGCCCGCCGAGTTGAAAAGAGGAATTGGATATTGATAGCCCCCTTGGCTGCAGAAAACATCATCGATAATACAAATATACTTCGAGAGCATTGATCACAAACCCTCGCTAGAGTAACTTTGATGTTGACCTAATATATGTCTAGGAAGTAATTAGACGAATAAGGTCTCCGACTTCCCCGTATGCCATGCCAGTGGGTTTAAAATATCAATAGCAATGATCACCCTCCTCGGTCTTGTCACTGTGGGATATTGTGTCCGGTAATGTGATAAGACTTGAAAACATTTACATCAATAATAATCTCCTATAGGATTGCAGGGCATGGAGATCTTACCCCCTCCCCCTTTTTGGTCTAGATAGGAGATCTAAGGCATGCGCACTCGAATAGCCGCACTTAACCTTGTCTATCTTGCCTTCATGATGCCTTAGTAGACCTTACGAGATCAGGAGATTGGAGGAGAGGTGAAAAGACTCATATGACTCTGTTTATGAGTTTGTCTCCGGCTAAGTGTATGATAGGAGCTGCTTAATTTCTAAGGAATGAACTAACTATCAGGGGAAGAAATTGCTATTGTGCCTCAGCGATGTGTGACGAATTCGACTTCAAGATCAATATTCTTCTTACGAGGCTAGTTGATATACCCGAATCATCCAGCAGTATCTAACGAGATATATTCCCAAAGGGCAAACAATACAGACGCAGCGCCTGGCGTATACTATTGGAAGCTTGTGGGGACCCCCATGGTAATTGTGATCTGAATAATTTATAAATATAATCTACTAACCCCTATATTTCAAGCAGCAGACATATCACAGTCCAAAAGCCCAACCTGACATTCATATGTAGTGTTTAAACGAACGTTTGTAGTTGGCTCTTCATTATTTACCCGTATCCTTACCTACTTTGATCTATTATCTATCGATACTATTGCTAAACCTACAGTATAACTAAGGATACGGACGGCCCACTGCGGACGTGACTTGCCATGCATTGCTCCGAAGCATAAAGAAGGCTGTCAGAGCCCAGAAAACACATATCAATAGGCCCGACAAAATAAACCCTAATTCCTGCACACCCAAGATTACTTTCTTCTCTACTTTCTTCTCTACTTTCTTCTCTACTTTCTTCTCTACTTTCTTCTCTACTTTCTTCTCTACTTTCTTCTCTACTTTCTTCTCTACTTTCTTCT